>JAMKCH010005438.1:0-44928 GCA_023653785.1 Ophioderma brevispina
TTAAACTAAACTTGACAGATTGATTGTGTGGCATGTTTCTTTAAAAAACTCTAGTTTATGTTCATACAGTTGTAGTTAACACTTGGTGGCTACCCATTAAGTTTTCACGTATGACATGATCAAATGGTAGAAGTCAGTGTTCCGTAAAAATCTGTCCTTTCTTCCGAAAACATTAATTTTGACTAACCATAAAAATTGTTCCTGAAAGACCTCACATCTCCAACTTTGGAAACATACTGTTTGAATTATCTATATTACAAAAAGAGAATACTGAAAATAATCAAAGCACTTTGTTTTTTCACCCCAAATGTAAAAATTATGAAGTGGGTCTGTCCAAATCTTGTCCTCTCTGAAAAATGTAACATTTCGTCAGTCATAAAATTTGTTCACGAAACTGACGCCTCAAAAATTTTGGAATTATACTTCTCAACTTGCTCAATGTAAAACATCAATATTGAAAGACTCATGAGACTTATTTTGCACCCCAAATTAGACAGCCGAGGTACCCTGATTGTAAAACAACCCTTAATCTAGAATTTTCGTAGAACATATTTGACCCATGTTATACATATCTATTCGCCTTCACACATTGTGTGTACGTACAAATGGGTGCGGATTCAACCCATAACAATAATTAAAACGTTAACAGAAATCCTCATCACTTTTTCTCTAGTATAATTATCTTACGCCATGTAAGTCTGTTGGAAACCCGCTAGCTTGGCCAGCTTGGTGACGAAATAGGATAAGGTTTTGCATAGTCTTATACCGTACGCCTACTACCAAAATACGTAGGCACGTGAATTTCTAATTTGAGGGCAATAACTTAGGCTAACTTGATTTTTTATTACGTTTTCGTTGGCCTGCACCCCCGCATGTATTTATTTTTTTCAAGCTGTCTATTTTAAGATGGCGGTGAATCGCGGCAGCGGCAAAAGTGCAATGTTAGGATCAAAACTTCCACCCTTTACCGTTAATTTCGTCATGCCCAGCCCTCATGGTTTTTGTTCTCATGTGACATTCTTCTACATTTCTGTAAGATAATTTCACGCGAAAGTGTATTTTGTACGTTCAGATTCCGGCGCTGTTTGCCGGGGAATCCCGACGCTACCGGGCATCTAAAATAGAATTCACTCAGCATCATACGCATGCGCCTAAATTAACCAGGAGCACGGAGCGGTTTGTTTTTGGTAGGCGTAGCTAGGAACGATCAGAAACAATAAAATTTTATCAAAAAATTCAATATGATGTTGGTCTAAAGAATATCATACTTTGTAGTCTTATGGGGGAGGAGAGACTTGCTTACTTAACTATGACTAGAACTAACAAGTTTAGAGTAAAAAATGTTTCCTTAAATGAGGTGACTCGACAAATGTCACCGGTGGGTGGCTACGGTGAGACATTACCCCGGAAATGGGATATTGCAACACCCCAATCGGCATTGAAATTTTGCTTCCTAGAATACAGGCAATTTACAATGAGAAATTTTTCTGAATCATTTGAGAAGATCACGAGTACATGACTTACCGTAATCATTTGCGACGTTGTTTCTCTGGCGTGTTTTATGAACGCGTTATCATGTTTATTAAAGCTAGATTGGCGTGAATTTCACGTTATTTTGTTGGGAAAGAGTGAAAGTGTCGAGGGTGGGGTGAATTTTTCCGTCGAGACATTTTGCACTCGGCTTCTCGTCCTTCCTGAGACTCTGCCACACGTGGCTTATAGACGATTTGAAGTGATTAGCGCCAACTGAGGCGATTGCCCCAAGCACAAATTTATGCAAGCTATGACGTTATAGTGTAAATTACAAAAATAAAATAGCGCCACACGTCGGCTATCGATCTTCTAGACACATGGCATGGACATGCCATACTTGCACCAGTATTGAACGCTGGTTCTTTCCATTTTATAAAGTTCAGCGTACTTACGCTGAATCGCTTGCACCAGTATGGAGCAGTCACAGTGTAACATTCACACAAGTTGATGTCGTTTGATAAATAATAATCATAATAATAGCAGAGATAAATATAGCGCCTTATGCTACTTGGCCTCTAAGCGCTTTCAAAAACAGGCAGGGTCGCTGATCACTGTGGCCCAACCATACCACTAAACCGTTGAGCATAATTTCAAGGGATGCAGCATATCGGGATCAGCGCTTTACTTTATCAGCAAACATAATCGAGATAACCATCGCAGCCGGATCAGCTCCAAATATCGGATGGGTAAATCGAGACAACTAAGCGGTTAATTCTTGTCAAGGAAGTTACAAGATAGCTGAATCTCACAGGGCTCGATAGCACGCCTCTATACGCTGGATGAGCATAGCACTGGAGTTCGAGCGCGTTACCTGATTGAGCTATCTGTGTCCGCAATGATGCAAATTGAGACTTTTTAATGGTTGCCTTTTGGAGACGCCTGTAGAATATCTTCCAATTATGTCTGGCATAGCTCTGCAAACCTTAAGGAAGAACCTTCAGACGATCAAGCTTGCCAAGAAATGTGATGGAACATGGTACGCCTAATCCCCCCACCCAACACTTGAGGATCGAGGAATTCCACGGAATCAACTTTGCTACCCAATCCATGACACTGCAGTCACAGATCCCTACGATCATCTGGATCAATGACAGATGTTATGAGCAATGGGCATGCCTCTATTTGAACCTAAAAAGCAGTTTTGGACAGACCATTCTAGCCAACCCCAAAGGCTGTGGCCTCGATAGGAAAGCATGGGTCAACCTCACAGACTCAGAATAGCGTTGGTCTGGTTCACAAAGAACTTCCCTTCACAGATCGGAGTAGATTTTTCACCAAACTGCGTTTGTGGAGAGCCATAAAACCATTAGCCACATCATAGATGACTGTGAGTCTACAAGTTCCCCAAGAGGAATCCCAGGCCTGATTAACCTGGATGATGAACGATACCTGGCTAAAAGAACGGATCTCCACTGTGATTTTGGACTTGCACGAAGGAACGAAACGATCCGTCCCTTGTTTCGCTTTGAAAATAATACATCCTTCATTATTGAACACGTACGCAGCGGCTTTCCAAATATGTTATGTGCGATCCCGAGGGACAGGGACATAGGCTCATGGATGTGCCGGATAGGTAGCCAGGGGTGGTTGGAACAACCAGAGATGCCAATTTTTTCAGATTTTAATCTATTCAGATTTTTTTTCTCCAAATTTCGCAGTTTTATTTATTTTCAGGCCTGTTTTGGGTCATTTTTCCCAAATTTAAGCGCTTTTTCAGATTTTTTTTGGAACACTCATTGCACTCTCTGGACAACGTAAAGACTTGTTATCAGCGTTAGCTGGGCAAATTACAAGCTGGTTATGTATATTATCTATAATGCATATTTTTCAAAATATATATATTATTAGTTATCTTATATCTCTCTCTCTGTTCTCTCTCTCTCTCTCTCTGTCTCTCTCTCTCTCTCATATATATGGAATATTATATAATAGAATATCTAAGGCTAACTTCAATCAGGTTGTCAAAATATTCTATGTATAAAATATATATATATATAGATCAAGAAAGGTATAAATTATATATACATCAATAAATATATATATATATATATATTATATAATATTCAAACCGGGTTGCGTTTCGTTGGCAACATGTTTGTCCAAAAACCTTCCAACGTTCTCGGTAGGTGGTACAACCGATCCAGTGACTTTGAGAGAATTAATCTTTAAAAAAAAAATTTTTTCATCCTGTCACTTTAATCGGAAGTACAGAGATAAACATCTGTTTTAGGGAATTCCCAGACGTAGAAGTTCTGAAATAATGCTGACATGTAATGAATAATTGATTATTGCCCAATTCTTAATATTCTAATTTTAACCTCGCTTTGGGTGCCGTTTGATTAACGTCCAAACACTGAAAGCGGCATTGTGTACACGGCCGAAGCAGCGAAAAGATTCGAATGGAAAAAGTGCAATCACGCAGAGAAGGTACGTCTTCTCTGGTAATACGGGGCCCTGGAAATTTCCCACGTTGTAGTCTGTTGTCAAGGCTGCAAAAAGATAACATGGAGGACTGGTAACTTGTGAGCCCTGGTTTGTGGGAGACTATATAGCATGCGTAGTTCCGAAAAAAAACCTCCGAAAACAAATGGGATTTCTATGGATATGGATGTTTTTGCAACGAGGAGAATCATTTGTTTTGTTAAAGCTTGTTAAGAGAGGTCCCTTAACTGGGCTCTACACCTATGGCACCCATTGAGACAACTTGAACGTTTTCTATTGGGTAGTATGGGCTTGGTTGGCATGACGAACGCCAGACATTTAAGTCGACTCTGCGCTGTGGGTGGCTAAGTAATATGCACATATCTCAGCACTCGCCCACTTTCGACCCGCCTTATTCTTTTAAATTGCACAACGTGGTCGAACCTGTACGAAAAATATAAGTCCACAACATTCGATTCCTTTTTGAATAATTTGAAGTGTGAGCTCCAAAAATTAAGTGGTCAAATAAAAAAGCACATAGGCCTACGTTTCGATAATTTAAGATTAATTGAAAAAACTAAAATAACAGAAATATACCCGACATTGGTTTATAATTTCCGGGGTTAATTTATGTACGGTCTCAAAACAAGATACTTGCATGCTGCCGGAGTGATATGTTGGGCAACTAAACACGTGGTTGAGCCATTATTGGTACCCTCTGTCTGCCCAGAAGACTCTTTCTGCTGGTAAGTTACGTACTGTTGCAGTTTTCGTGAAGTATGTGAGTAAAACCAATGCATGATCGCCATGATGCATATTGTAATATTTAATTGGAACAGTTGCTGGGGATTTCCCGAAGATATGAGTAATGTTTACGCCGACTTTTGGCATAGCGAAAAGCGGAGAATTAAGAAATAAAAAGCTGACAACTACCTTATAAGTGTGCAATTCAATACGAATGTGGCAAAGTCATCTTGGAATTTTAACATTTTGGTGAGTGTACTTGGGGAAAATGAAATCGGGAGTGATATTTCGTGCATTTTTTCTACGTCCAGTTGCACGCGTTTAGCTCAAGCAGAAATGTAATTTTATGCATCCGAAACTGCAAAAGAGCGGAGGGAAGCCATAACGCAACTCAATGCGACCACTGGAATGGGCAATTATAAACTTAGTACATACATGTGGCTAACTCCATGTGACTGACGGGACAAATTTAAGCACCTTTTAATTTTTCAAAAGCATGCAGAAAAAAATCTGCACGGCACAGCCCCAAAAGGTACACTCCAAAGCAAAGAGAACATGTCATATTTTAATTTAAAAAACACAAATTGAAACCAAATGTTTTATTGCCTGTATGGTTGCACTTTGAAGTGAGCGTGACTGACGGGACAAAAAAGTACCATCACTTTTTTGAAAAAGTAGATTCTCATAAAAAGCTATCTGTTTTCATATGAGATTTATTGCAAATTGTTGTTAAAATTAAGCATTGATACATAAACAATTAGTAAACATTATGATCAATAGATAAAAACCTGAGAATTCCAAAACTTGGCCTATCAAAATCGTGACTGACGGGACGTGACTGACGGGACATTTTGGAACATTTTCCACATTGTTCTTTACAGCAATGCTGCATTGCTCAAATGTACTTTTTGGGGTTTATTTTGCCACAAAAACTTAAAATAATATCAAAACATAATCAAATGTGACATTAAACATCATTTGAAACATCTCATGTGAAGGGAGTCCAACTCAAATATGCACTACACTCAGTACCGATAAAGATGGTAAAATTCAAGATTTTAACCATGATTTGACTGCCAGGTGGAAATTTAATTGTCAAAATGAGCATTAAATAACTTTTGTTGGCCAGAATTTTGTGCAGAATCTGAATCTGAAGTAAAAAACTAAGAATTTGTAACTTGAAAATTTTCCCCATTTGAATGTACATGAAACAGTGCCCAAATTCAAAATTATAGGGCTGGAGACTACATATTTGTAAGTTTTGTTAAATTTTTCATCAAATGGATATGCAAAGTTATTATCCTCTTGAAGAATGTTAATTCCTTTGTTCAAACAGGGGAAATAACTTCTTTTCATCATTCATGCCAAAAGATGAGGGATGATATTGCACGGTGACTGACGGGACAGAGGGCCAAAACGTGACTGACGGGACACATTTTGAGATGGAATATTTTCTTAACTAAAGATCAGGGAACAATTTAAAAAAAAAAAAAAAAAAAAACGGGACATTTTGGAACATTTTCCACATTGTTCTTTACAGCAATGCTGCTTTGTTCAAAGTTACTTTTTGGGGTTTATTTTGCCACAAAAACTTAAAATAATATCAAAACATAATCAAATGTGACATTAAACATCATTTGAAACATCTCATGTGAAGGGAGTCCAACTCAAATATGCACTACACTCAGTACCGATAAAGATGGTAAAATTCAAGATTTTAACCATGATTTGACTGCCAGGTGGAAATTTAATCCTCTTGCAAAGATTATCCTCTTGAAGAATGTTAATTCCTTTGTTCAAACAGGGGAAATAACTTCTTTTCATCATTCATGCCAAAAGATGAGGGATGATATTGCACGGTGACTGACGGGACAGAGGGCCAAAACGTGACTGACGGGACACATTTTGAGATGGAATATTTTCTTAACTAAAGATCAGGGAACAATTTAAAAAAAAAAAAAAAAAAAAACGGGACATTTTGGAACATTTTCCACATTGTTCTTTACAGCAATGCTGCTTTGTTCAAAGTTACTTTTTGGGGTTTATTTTGCCACAAAAACTTAAAATAATATCAAAACATAATCAAATGTGACATTAAACATCATTTGAAACATCTCATGTGAAGGGAGTCCAACTCAAATATGCACTACACTCAGTACCGATAAAGATGGTAAAATTCAAGATTTTAACCATGATTTGACTGCCAGGTGGAAATTTAATCCTCTTGCAAAGATTATCCTCTTGAAGAATGTTAATTCCTTTGTTCAAACAGGGGAAATAACTTCTTTTCATCATTCATGCCAAAAGATGAGGGATGATATTGCACGGTGACTGACGGGACAGAGGGCCAAAACGTGACTGACGGGACACATTTTGAGATGGAATATTTTCTTAACTAAAGATCAGGGAACAATTTTTGTGTGGTTTTTATATGAGACCAGTTGGATAGAAGATAGATTAAACTTAGAATGAGAAATATACCAGTTAATATAAAAAATAACCAACTTTTTTAATGTTTTTGTGTGACTGACGGGACATTTCAAAACCCATACCTGAAACCTACAGTATCCATTAATGATATTATAACTGGGTTTAAATTTTATCTTGGATTGTTGCAGAGGTAACAAAGCTGCTATTAAACCACAAATAAATATCTTTGGTGATTGTGCACTATAACACATAGGATCAAGATTTTACTGCAAATTTGGGCTACTCGCACTGGTTCCAGTTCCCTCAACTTCAAATTGTCATAAAAATAAATCAAATTAAAGAACACAAAAAGCGAAAGCGGTTTCTGACTGCTTAGTTAGTCTACTTTACAGGAAGCAATAATTTGGAACCACCAAGTAAACTTTTAAATTTCATGCAGATGCAACATTTTCATGGAGTTAGCCATGTGTGACTTATAGGACTATATCCGATGAAATATTAATCACAACTGACCAACTTCATCAGTGCATGTATACACGCCACCAATGAGTTGTTTTCGGCGATCGCTGGCCAGCCCGGGCTGGCCGGTGCATTGGGATTACTTTACCATCGTGCGCAAGTCTCGGTTTTAAGTGCGGCGCCATACGTACTGCGCATGTGCAGGGAATTCTCAATCGAATTCATCCGCATTTACCGCGAAATTTGTAACCAGTTTTTAACACATGAGGTGATGTGTATCTTCCCAAACTTTGAAATACCTTATCTCTGGAATGGAAAATCGTATGGATTTCAATCAAGAACAGGATTTAAAGGTAAGTTATGCTCTACACAATGGGGTTATTTTTATTTAATTTGGGAAAAAATATATTTTTTTTATAGATCACTACCTTAAACTGACTTCTAAGTTCTTTTTTAAGCACAGGATGAGCTCCAAAACTTGTGACCACTAGTACTCCAGCTGGCAACTTCCAGGGTTGCCAAAAATAATTTGCCCAAATCGCGGTAATTGGGGTCGGAAAGTCGCCCGAGCCAAATCGCGAAAAAGTCGCGGGCAACACCGGAAGTCCCATAGAAACCTGTATTAAAAATTTCACCAAGAAATCGCGGTAAAAATTTTGGGCGTCGCGGTAAGCCTTCCCAAGTCGCCCAATTGGGCTACCAAATCGCGGGTTTGGCAACACTGGCAACTTCACTGAATATTGGGCTCACTGAAAGCTGGGCTGTGTTTTGCGTGGATGAGTGAACAGGGAATACAATGACAAGGATTTGTCAACACAATGGTGGCATGATCAGTGAACAGAGCACAATAACTAACCTCCACACAGATAGACACGTTCAGAGTTTCCTCAAAAGAGGACTCGCTTCATCAGGATTCACATAGGTTTCTATGCAATTTGATGAAACAATATTTTGGCATTTCATCACTATTTCTTAATCTAGAATAATTATCACCCTTTCATATGAATTACAAAATACATTTTCTTACCTACGAACACAATTTTGTAATTATTTGGTTAAATTTCAATATTTTCTGAACGTCCCTAACACAGATTGCACCCAATATGGGTGTTAAGTGGAATTTTATAGATTTATTGAACCTAGCAACACCACAAAAAAAACTACTCAAGTTGAAATAGAGCTGAATGTTGCCACCAACGGCAGGGTGTCTGGTTGTTCCTACCGTAGCCGGGGTGTGCAACGCACCCCCCCAAAATGACAAAGGTCTGCTTTATTATGTTGCAGGTCCACTTTGTCTACCGATGTTTTGTTCCTTGTTCCCCCCCCACCCCCAGTTCTGCAGATTTTGGAGGTGATGTTAAAAAAATTTGGGGCAAACGCCGAGCATAGCAAAAAAAAAATTCCATCGTGAAAGGTACACTTCTGGCAAATCCACAGCACCCCAAACAGGGATCGCACTCAGTTGCGTTTTGGCATCCAGGACGCTCTTTTTTTTCCATTTCAGACGCATAAAATTACATTTTGATTGAGCTAACGCATCCATAATCCAAGAAAAAATAACTTCCGACTTCATCAAGTATTGACATTGTCCAAGAACACTTGCAAATGATAACATTCCATGATGAATTTGCCACTCAACACTTTCGCGTTGCATAAATCCCGAAAATTTACAGTTACTGTTTTCATTTCTTATTTCGCATATGTGAAAGTTCGTAAACATGATGACACATTCTTGGGGAAATCCCCCGCCACTATCGTCCTCCCGGCAATGTCATCAGGTTGGTCTTACGCACATGTATATTTCATTCAAGGGACAAAATACTTTTGGGGCTACGGGGGCTATTTGAGCAAATTCTGCCAAAAAGTAGCCCTCGTAGTACATTTTACCATAGGCCAAAATTTCTCACGGGGGCTATTTTGTGAAAACTGAGTGCTAATTGCCCTTAGCCCTCGTTTATTTTGTGCCCTGATTTCGTTAATACCTTACTGACTGTATAACAAGTAAATTGACAGTGGAAAGTCTACTCAATGAATGCAATTAGCCCTAGTGGGCGCAGTTTGCTAATTGGTACTTGGTACGGTAATCCATATCTAGTCCTGATGATCATGACTAAATAGTCTTTAACTTTTGTATGTTGTCGTTATCGTTGACTATCTAGTCATGACTGGTTTGTGCAGAAGAAAGATCTTTTAGTGTAAGCAAAATTCAAGGTGGTATTGTGCCCAAAATATAATGCTGCACTGGATATACACCCACATAATACATTTGTCACTAGCCTTACCTTAAAAATAGCGTTGTTTACAAGTTGATGCTAAGTTCTACAAGGTAAAATTTATCAAAATTTCTGGAGCTCCAAATCTTTGAAGTGTACTTCGTCTAGTCCATGTTGTATCGATATATACAACAAATCGCTGTCAATATCGAGATAATTCAAACTGTTCGGTTCGGCCAAATACGGCGTGCGGGAAGTATTTACCCCGTGGGATTTACCCACGGTGTGGTCTGTGTCAGACTGCGAAAAATATTATCTAAATTGGGATTGCGTGAGAGACTAACGTTCACGCTCGTACTTTCCACACCGCCGTAGGTTTACTTGGAGTCGAATTGGGTGAGCGGTGCACTGCGGCGGATGTATTTGGGCCACATTTCAGGCGATGTCAAGGAGGATTAAAATAAGGAGATGACACTGACTTGTGGACGAACGGTGGTCCCTGGACCTTGATTTACAGGGGGCGCTATAACGACTCGGGTTAGATTTTAAGGGGTTGGGACACAGCACTAAAAAGTCCAGGTAAAATTCGGGGATAACATTACATGTACCATGGGCGTAATTTTGTAAACTATTTGGACTTAAAACGTAAAATTGGTGTTATATGAAAGCTGTGAATTTCTGAATTGCTATTTATAACATAGGAGTCCATGTTTAGCAAATTTACTTACTTTTGGGCTGTAAGACATCTGCAGACAACCCTTAAATGTTTTAAGTAGTTTTCAGGAAGAAATATAAACTTAAAAGAGCAAATTTGATGCACTTTTAAGAGGACGATAATTTCCCTTCACAGACTAAGTCCAAACCGGAAATCCAAGTGACATGAGACAGGTGAAAGGTCATACATGTGTGACCCAATTTTTGTAAACATTTAAAAAGCCCATGATATACTTCCAGTTGCTGCGAGCAATTTCTGCTCATGAGCATGCGTAACAGTTGCTCTTGGGTCAAAGTCCGGTATTGCGCATGCCAGTCGCTCGCTTCGACTGGAAGTATGTCATAGGCTTCAGGCGGGTGAAATTCTGTAAAAATGCCCACACACGCAGAGATGCCAACTCTCCCGTTTTCCGCGGAAGATTCCTGGTTTTTCGTTTGTTCTCCCGTCTCCCGATTTTACTAGCAAATCTCCAGATTTTCCGTATATTTAAAGAAAGAAAATAAATGAAAAAAAAGAACAATAAAGTTAAGGGAAGAGGGCAATATTTTTTCAGAGTGAATAAAGGAACATAGATTTGAAAGATTTTCATTTTATAAAGTCTGTTAAACTGGTTTCCGACATCGTTTTTCTCCTGACTTTCGGATGGTTCACATTAATATTTTGATTTAACCATTTAACTGCTGTATGCTAAATGTCTTCTGATGGTATTTTAGTTAACAACTAACCTGCAACAATGCAAAGGGATATACCAACAAACAATGCATTGTTATAGCGGTTTTGTTTTGAAGTTGTCAAGCTTTAAAAGTTCAGGCCTTGATATTTTTCATGTACTTTTTAAGAAATACTCTATATGGACTTTTTTAAAGAGCTCTATCTCATGATGAGTTCATATGTGCATAGGTAGCTTAGTTTTCAAGTTATGAGCCTTTAAAGTTTAGACTTAGTTTTTAATGTGCTACTGTACTTAAACAATATTCTCCTTATGGATTGTGTTCATAGTCATACTGACAGTTCCTTAAAAGGGGACAGTCATATGGCAGAACTCCATTTTTTTCAGGAGAGTTATTCAAAGAGCTCTCTCATGATGCAGTTGTCAAATTATGATCCTTCAAAATTTGGACTTTCCTCCTTTTTCATGTAATATAAAAAAATTCTCAGATGGACTTAGTTTCTACTGACAGTTCCTTAATGGGGCTGTTGGACGGCAGAGCTCTGTTTGTGATATGACGTCGAAGACCAGAAACGAGTCTCATCATGTGGTACCGGCCCGTATGCTTAGTGTATTACATACACGCACACACACACACTGTATTGCAGGTTGGGAATGAGATTACAATCATGTGACTGAATGTTCTTGACATTTCCGATGTCAGTCCCAAACTTTACCGAAGCTTCACGAAGGTCGCTACAGCTGTCATATTTTTTTATAATATGCAACAAAAAGAAAATATCCTAATTGCATACATACTCAAATCAGAATGTCCAAAGAACCATGGGAAATTATGGGGTTGATTCAAAGAAATTATAAAACTACAAATAAGTATATTAGGCCAAGAATTTTAGTTTTAAGGTGGAAATTTCTGGGAACAAGCTGAAAATGTCAGGATTGGTGCAGAAATGTGTCTAGAATAACATACTAAAAGTCCCCTAAAATCCTCTAGTTGTGCTTTTTCAGAAATAAGGGAGAAAAGTTTGTACAGTGGTAAAATTACAAAATATTAGAATTGTCCTTAAATGTGTTCCAACATTTTTGTCATGTCCCGAGGATCAATAAAAGGTATAGTTTGCCCTATCTACAACCTGTAGTTTAAGTACTACAGACCTAAATCATTCAAGGTCATCCTGGGGTAAATATTTCAAAATGATCCAATTTCATTGAAACCAGATTCAAATTTGCTCGTAGAGTCATATTAAAACAGAAAATGTTCATTCAAATCACCTACATGGATTCAATATTGACATATAAGAGCAGAAAGCAGTGACCCCCATAGAGCCTGTAGAACCCCATCACACTTGGCCCTGTAATTTTGCAAGTAATGACCATCACCTGTTTAAATATTCATTTGGTGTTCATGTACAACTAGATGAAGAATTTGACACATCTTTCAGAAGAATCCGACCATTCTGAAAATTTACCCCCAGGATGACCTTGAGCCTTTTTTACCATATAGTTATTAAACTACAAGCCATAGATAGGGCAAACTATACCTTTTTTTAATCCTTGGGACGTGACAAAAATGTTGGAACACATTTAAGGACAATTGAAATATTTCGTAATTTTACCAGGTGTACAAACTTTTCCCCCTCATTTCTGAAAATGCACAAAGAGGATTTTTGGGGACTTTTAGTATAATATTCTAGACACATTTCTGCACCAATTCTGACATTTTCAGCTTGTTCCCAGAAATTTCCACCTTTCCATTGTTTATTTTATTAATACTCTTGGCCTATATGGTATTGTAATCTTTTTAACGGCTATTTGGCTTTTCTTTTTTTTAAGCTGTATGGGGGTTATTCTGAACAAAATTAACATTTCACATGTTCTTTGGACATTCTGATTTGAGTATGTATGCAATTAGGATATTTTCTTCTTGTTGCATTTATAAAAAAATACTAATTCTAAGATTGGATTAAAAGAAACCAAAACATCAATTTCAACATTAAAGAGCTGCTGACGTTTTGGTTTCTCTCAAATATCGGTAAGGAAAGCCATTTTTTAAATGTATTTTGATACTGATATTTATTACAATATAAACCGCTCAACAAATATCGGATCGGATCAGATATCGGCCGATATTAAAAATGTAGTATCGGTTATCGGATCGGAAGACAAAAGTCATTTTGGTTGACCCCTAGTGAGAAAATAAGGGTCTAAAAGGATTTAATGTACAAAATGACGCAGTTTGTGGTTCCACAACATTCCGGTCTGGGTCGGCACACACGTTTGGCTTGTAAAGTGTTAAACACGTGACTAGGGACTTTCTTTATATTTACTTGTTTCGATTACAGTTAGCAGTATCATCACATCCCCATGTGCAAAAGAAACACTGCCTGAGGCACAGTTACCGGACTAGCCTGGACCCCACTTAATGTGCTAAATGGAGAAATTAATCCTTGACACTTGGTGACCCATGTGAGCGCGTGCATGACGCTCTGGTGCCCTTGTGATTATGGCTTCATTCATTCACTGGATTGGCAGGAAGTGATTGTGTCCGCAATTTTCTCTTCAAACTTTTTTTTGATTTCTAATTTTAAGTTTTTTCACACATATGTCATCGCATTATTGGATCTCAAGGTTGTTGTTTTGATAGTAAAAACGGGATATATCGTACATTTGGATGGGATGTTGAGATCACAAAGTTGAGGTAGGTAACAGGAAAAGGTATGGCTGTGGTTTTGCATAAGCTTCACAAGTTACATCCGTTAATAATGACAACATGTTAAAGACATTAATGTGAAGTTATGCTTAGTAGATTTCCTTGAAACAATGTGCTTACCGTATGCTTCTGAATGAAGACGACGTGTGATAAAGTTAAATATAACCATAAGCAGAAAATACTCTTCAAATTTTGCAGTGGCCAGTATGCCATCTAAAGAGTAATTGGAGATTTTTTAAAATCTAAACCAGGTAGGCAGACGCGGCACCATACAAAATGTTATGTGCGACTTTGTGCAGCTTTAATATTGGGTTCTACGTTAGGTTCTGGACTTGATTGAATCACTGTTTCTATATTTTTTTTTCCTCCAACTAAAAAAACCACTTAATATGTTTTTTGCGTGCACATATCGTCAGATTAGTTCAAGCATTGTGTCAGTAAATTGGCTATCGGGACGAACCTTTGATCTGATCAGATTGCAATTTTTCGTGCATCGGTACAAAAATCACAGCCCTATGGGAAACCCGTACCACTCGCGGTCATTGTCGGCCCAGACTTTTTTTTTAGCGCTAATCAAATCACAACCAGGTGATGAATTTGAGGTGAAGTTGTAAGTTAATATTTAGTATGATACTAATATTGTAATTAAAAGTTTTTTTTGAAAAATATCTTCAAGATGATTGCAAAATGGAGGGGTAGAATACGTATTTTATACTACACACATCCAACTCGCACGCTCAGCTTCCTGTGAAGGTAGGCCCATGGCAGATTGGACTGCTCGTATTGCAGTTGTTAGTGGATTGAACTATGAACTACTGAATGACCCTTGAAATTTTGAATCAATACAAATTGGACCCCCCAGAATTTGTGATTGGACCCTCAAAATGTGCAATGAACCAGTTGTTTAAGGGGTTCCCCTGGACCCCTTGGTTTCAAAACTAGTGCTAACCCTGCTCCCAAATAAATTCCTGCCTACGGCCTGGAAAGGTGACATGTAACTTTAAAATGAGGGGTAAATCTGATTTATGTTAGTCATTGTGGTAGTGTAAACATGAGGGAAGTTACGGGGAAATCTATGACTTCAAATTGCCCCAAAATCGCGTGATGTGTAATTACATGGTGACAATTATGTGCATGTTACAATGTACAGTTTGTGTGTGACCCCCCAACTGAACCTCCTATTCTACTGTATGTGGAATGCAGTACCGGTTTCATACAAATGGCCTTAGAGCTTAAAGAGCTGTCAACTTCCATTCAAAACTGTCCTAGTTTTGACAATGATGAAAGATTTAAATATGAAATCGCGGCATTACTCCTCTACCAACAGAAGTCCACATCACACCATTTTTAATTATCAAAAAATCATTTTCTAAATTTTTCTCCATTGGACCACACAGCGTAGTCAAGCCATTTTGGTGTGTACAGACACGTTCAACTTCATAGAGTTCTAAAATTAAGCTATAGGGGAAAAGGAGGTCTGTTAAAAATAATCTAGATCTGTAAATAGAACTCATCATCATCAACAGGCTTTCTTACTTGAATAAAAAACAAAGTGCATGATGTTGTGATGACTTGATAAAAATCACTGATTCAGGTTGGTTGTTAGTTTTTCATAAAAAAATCTTACAATGTTAATATATACTTCCCAAGTGTTGAAAAAATGAAAGAAAACATCGACTGAAAAATAACGCCCAATATGACCAATTTTGTAGGCACAGCTCTTTCCTCCATTCCAATGGAATTATACAGTAAGCAAGATATTGTGTAAAGGTGTGTTGCACGAGAGAATGTCACATATCGGGTGGTCTCTAAAAAAATCGAAATACTGATTTTTTGCATGATGTGAGCTTTGCACAAAAATATCCCAATTCTGAAGGATTATTAAGCTGCGTGAGAAATGTTAGTGTAGCTGCTGGCTCTCATATGGAAGGATTGGAATTTTTTGATAAAAGCATGAACTGTTTCCACAGTTGTAGTACATATCCATAACTATTTATTTTCAGACATGGAGCCATTTTAGATGTGACCCGTGGGGACTGATAGATTCAATGACCTTTTTTGACGAAATGCGTTTTCGTATCCAAGTCTAATAAAATTAGATTTTAAATTACAAAAAAAAATTGTTTCTAAGCATTTCGTATACATGTGCCCTGTCATACAAAGTTCCTGTTGTACAATATCAGACTCATGGCATATGTGATCTTTAGTGTACCTGCACCCCATATACCTTATTTTCCAGCTCATTTAAACCCTTTTCTAACGGATTAGTTGTTGGTAACCACAAATAGGGACAGGGTGTGGGTGGTTGCAACCCCTTAGGAAATCATATTCAAGCACTCAATGAACCCAGGGACTTTGGATAACTCACTATGACGTAATCATATGGTGAGTCGCCTTGAAATCCCAAATTACCACCAAATTAATCAAAGATGCTTGATTTTCGGGGGGGATGAAATATCTTGCCAAACAAGCATATTTACGCCAGAATTGTGCTAAAGAGGAAAGATAAGAACTATTTCAACCTAAATATGAGAAGAAAACCATATATGTTAAAGTGTGGTTGAGCTTGATCTTCAAGTTTTGGGTATTTGGGTCTTTCCTTATTTTGGTAGTGGTGGGCTTCAACTATCCCCACTTCGTCACTTTGATGGCCCTACCCCTAACCCATACAACCACCGATTCAACATGTTTTAGGCTGTCATAAAGACGCAAAGGATCAATGAAAATTACCTAGAATGTTTCTTTTTGAAGAAAATACAGTTAGATGTATGTTGAGAGGTAAAGCCCATTCATAGAATCATTAGCCAAGGGTCAAATTAAATTCGCTCTTTAAATCACTCCATATGCCTTAAAGTACACGACAATGCCTTGTTTTTCACATTTGGGTAGACCAAACTAAACCTCAAATTACCTTCCACTTTAATGGAATTCTTAATCACAAAACATAAATAAAATTGAGAAAACATTGATCAGGTGAACCAAATACTAGTGCAAATTTTTCATAAAGATCACTAACCTCTCTCAGAGCTCAAAATCTCATAGGTGAACTGTACACATAATAGAACTAAAGTTATTTTACTAAAGAAAAATGATGGGCGTTGTGATGGCATGGTTTATAGGCTGAATTAGATCGATCATCTGTGTGCGCCTCTGTTAAATACTATAGGGTAGAGGTACCCGGTGATGGTGACCACTGGCAGTAATGGCATATAGCCACCTTTAAAATGTAACTTACATAATTTCACATTGATACAGAGACTTCTACTCAGATAGCTATGTTTTCACAATGTTTCCTCTCATCACAAGTCAGTTGGCATCTCCGAGCAGTCTTAGCACACTTCCAGTTGTTGCACACTTTCGATGTAAACAGCAGCGAATTAGTTCATAAAATAATTTGGATGCTGTTGGAAGTTTGGTCCCTGTTGGTTTTGCCATCCGCGGGTGCCTCTTTCAATCCCAGTTCGGAAAGGAGTTGGAAGTTGGTTCCAACAATTGACTTGTTAGCTGGCCCGTTTGATATGCTGTTCCAGTGCTGCCCCCTTGTAGGCGGTATTATGTTTTTCATACTCTGGAATTCTTGTGAAAACACCTGCTTTCGGGCTTCATTTCACTTACAAAGCATCACTCGTCGATCATAAGCAGTATTACAAAAGCTCGAGAAGTATGGACATTGTTGCACTACTAAGGTATCTGCAATGAGCAATATGTCTTCAAATGCATTAGTAGTTTCAGGGAAAGCTCTCCGCATGTTCCAAGGCCATCTTCTTACCCACACCAAATGCAGAAACGTAAAAACACACCCGTTGAATGGGAAACGACGGGAGGGTGATATACATCCTCGGATCCATCCTGCTGTTATTTATTATGGACAGCGTTGTATCGGAAATGTGATCCAGTGCCAAATGGTTTGACAGGAGCATAACAGTCAACAAAAGAGAGTGCAGTCACTTTTCAATCCGGCAACTTACTCTTTTTTCGAAGGTTCTTCTTCTTGCATATGAGGCAAGCTGCTAAAATATGTGCAGTTGGTGGTGGAGCGAAAGTCCACTGTTGGACTGTGGGGTTTGAGTGGTATATATTCCCCGGGGTGGACGAAAGGTAAGGCATTCATTGAAAATGTGATCTACAGTCTGTGATGGAGACTCACATTGGCAGGCTGGAAATGGTGGAGGAAGCTCCCATCGGTTCATATTGCTGTTGAAACCGAGACCACCGTGCGATCATGTTAAGCTGACCCATCCTTATGTGGAGTGAGTGCAACCAGGTGGGGTTTCTGTCATAGGTGTGAGAGTAAATTGGTCTGGTCTTGGACTGAGTATCTAGCCAGGCAGTGTTCCATGTCTTAAGATGTTTGAATGGAGAGCTGGAGAGTTAGCAGGCTTTCGACAAAAAAGGTCGTCGAGGAGCCAGCCTCTGGCTGCCAAGCTGGTTGATATGTAACATTTGTATGGCAAACTAGATGACGTGCCAACAGAGGCCTTGTCACCAGTGAGTGTGTGTGATGTTCTCTATGGAAGGCAGTGCAATTGCAAGGCAGCCAGTAATGGTCTCATGGTCTCGTTGAGACTGCCGTCCAAATTCGTTTTGTGTGAGAGCTATTGCCACCGGCTGGGGTGATTACCATACCCACAGTGCTGTTAGCCAAAGCCAGGGCGGTGGTGCGTATAGGGGGGATGTGCTGCAACCGAGGAAGATCAAGCAAGGGGCACAGGAGTTATTTTCTCCAAGATACCGTTGAACATACCGACTCGAGGTGCTGCCGCTAAGTAAGCTGCTGATCTAGCTTCACTCAGATAGTTTGGTGTTGTAGGATTGTCTGTGCAGAGGCGCGGCCTGAGGTTGATTTGAGCTGACGGACGAGGACTCATTTGGTGTTAAAGATTCGAAGGCAATAGGGAGTGGTCTCGAGCTATGCTGCAAGTAGAGCCATATCTATGTACTTTCTACTTCAGTCCAGCTTCTGTCTGGAGTTGAAAGGAGAGAAGTTGTCGGCGTTAGCCATATGCCTAGATTTTGTTTGAGGTAAAACGGTTGGGTGATATACAACTCTTGAACAGCATGGGAGCCAGAAATGATTCCTGGTGGGACTACGTTCCGCAGACGACGGAGTTCGATGCTATGCCCCATCACTGTGCAAGGATGAATTTTACAGGGGGTGACGATCCGTTTGGTGGTCCTGAGAAGCTTGAGCGCCAGGCCCTGGTGCCACCAATCATATGTCTGCAGTAAGAGTTTGCACCAAGATTGACGCCTCCCTACGAACACTTTTCAAACCTGTTCTCAATATCATTTATGAATTTTACAATATAATGGACAGTGCTCCAGCCACGACGAAAAGTCATGCTTGTTCATTAGGCAAAACTGGATCTCGGACGACTGGTTCAACCGAGCCAGGTTCAACCTCTCAAGGAGTTTGAGGAAAAACCAGTAGTGATATTGGGCGGTATAGTTCTGTGGGTTGTCAGCAGGCTTATTTGGTTTGGAGAGAGTGAGATGATATAACTGAAATACATATGGAGGCAACACTTTCCTATGTGCGGAACTTTCCATATATACAACGTACTCTGAAAGCAATGTCCTGCAGATGGACATCTTTATTGTCTCGACCACCAATTTCTTGCTTTTATTGTAGAGGTTAAAGAGCAACTCGATGGATTAGCTTCCAAAGCAACCATGTCTCCAGGTGCAAAGTTGGCCAGTAAAGCAACGTCTTGAACGTTTCTCTTGCACATTTCCGGACCATGCGCCTGCTTATGGCAGTGTATAAATGGTATGATGTTTTTGCATGGGCCTGAGGACAGGTAATTCTCCATATAGGGGAGAGGGCTATTCCTAATTAGCTATCTGTTCCTAATCAGCTATCACTAAGTAACTTCTGTGACTACCTAAAACTTAAGATGCTTGACTCACCTACAAAATACAAGCATAAAGTTTGATTTTAGACGATATAATAAATTAAAGATTATAATCTAGAGATCATTGAAATCTTATTTGGAACTTAGCAATAAACGGTTAGTGTTGTAGATATTCCACCTTACAATTAATTTATTACCTTACTCTACATTATGGTAGATAATACAGGTGGTTTTGTGCTTTGGTACTTGCACAAGAGAGCAGGCAGGTGAATATATTGCATTCCAGAATGCGAGCCAAATTGCCCCACAGTATTGCATAGGGTCTATAATAACACTACACTTTTAATAGGCATAAAGGAGAAACATTATTTTTAAGTCTCAACATGTACTTTAAGGGATATGGTGGCCATTGTGAAAAGCGCCTCTTTATTTTGTTACAATATTGCCTTCAATGCTAACGCCATCATAAAATTATTCAAAACTGATTTTTTAAATTGTATTGCCTACTTGTGAGCAATTCAATGTCATTTAAAGGAAGTTGGCGGCCATTTGAAAAGCAGGCCCTCGAACTTAGTAGTTGTTTTTCAATTGTTATGCTATTTAATACTTGTGCCATCAAAACATTCAAAATAACATTATTGCATCTCTTAAGTTCTAATTTTAACCCTAAACGTCATTTGGCGGCCCATTTTGAAAGCGCCCTCTAACAGACTTTAGGGATCAAATCTAAATGGCTACCATGGGTCTAGAAATAATTCCATAGGTATGTAAAAACACTGCTGAAAAATTCATGCTTTTATCACAAGAATGCACAATACATCAGGTTAGCAGCTTTACTATGTATTTTTGGTCAAACATTTTGAATTAAATTTCATATGGAGCATACAAAATTCAGCCTTCTGTACATTGAATATTTAAAAAATCAAAAATCTCTGTTTTTATCTCACCGACATTTAAAAAGCCAAATACAAGTAAGAAGCCTATTGAAGTGTCTAATCATATGAAATTACATTATGACACAAATTATTTGGGTTCCTCAAAAATCTCTGTGGCACCTTTAATGTTACGATATGTATAGCATAAGGAAAATGATGACACTGATATTGATCTATGAATGCCATATCTCCTTATTGTTATCCGTCAAAGAATTAAATGTTCACACAAAATTTCACCCAATATCATGATGTGTGAATTGAAAAGGGTTTCCAACACTGCTACTGTAATACAGGTATAGAAGCTATGCCAATATGGGCCTATAACTCTTCGCAAATATCCTAAACAATGGGAAAAACTTGTTTTCTTGCTCTGCAACAGGGTGAATTACTGGTTTGATTTGTATATCACTTGGCACAGTTGGTAAATAGATTCATTGATGAAATATTCAAGAAAATGTAACATTTTAATGAAGTGACAAAGGCTTCATGATATTGACATTCCTCACAAACACAAGTTTAACACTGTTCCCGACTTTAGGCTACTTCTAGCCAGAGTCGCTTCATGGTTCCATGTTTTAGGCCAGTCAACTGAAACCATTACCCAAAAATAGTGAGACATAGCAATTCTGACCACAGACTGCCCTAGATTTTCAGCCAAGAGTGTCTCGCCTCGAGGCAGTTTTTCAATAAAACTGAAACCCAATATCAGGCGTGCCCACACGTGACGACGGGAGGTCAGTAATTGCCAATCCCTAAAGTCCCTGGTGGTGAAGGCCATTGAATGGCCTAGCATGGGTCCAGGGATCGGAGAAGGGTAAGTGTGTAAATCCCTATAGGAGGTGGAGACAAAAAAAAGGGGGTGCTTAAAAACCGCCATAGATAGCGATTTTCAGTTGATTTCTTTCATTTTTTCAACACATGAAAGTATATTTAATTAGATGGTGGTTTTCTAAACACAACACATCTATTATAGTGTCGCAATTAATAGGTCATGATAACATCTTTAATCCTTGCACAATGTTTTAGACTCACATAGTATTCACCTGCTGTAAAGCAAAAAAAATGAACTGCAAAGAAACAAAAAATAAGACAAGCAAGCAATAAGTTTAGCAAAGCAAGCCCCACACCCAGCCTGTGATGATGACTTTAAGGGATATTGCTGATCCCATTTTAAAGAAAAAAAAATGAAGAGAAAAGTGCAAAAACCATGGTACCCGACAAAAAAATCCCAAATGACTGCCCAGACAGATCATATTTGACCGTTAAATCAATAGGTTTTGCTTAATCACCTTCATTTTGGTTAGCAATACCAAGTTTTGGCATAAAGGGAATCAATTAGATGCACTTTCATCTCAGGTTCTTTGTTTTCTGGAACATTTCATAAGTTGGTCGTCAAATATGGGGAGATATTACAATGCCATCAACATTTATGTTCAAGTAGTAAAAAATTTCAGGAAAAAGTACGTATGTATGACAACCAAATTGGTTCGTCATTTCGTACGCTAATATTTATTATCTTCTTTAATTGCAAAAACAAGTCCCATTTCAGTTGAGTGGATAATAGTGAGTTTTTGTTACAGTTCCGTTTTTAAAATTGTCCCAAATTAGGGTTGGAAGCGGTGGAGGAGCAGTCGGTGGCACCAGAGCACAGCCATAGACTTGCCACATAAAAAACTGAAATGAAAAAACAACAAATTTCTGACCTTTCTACATGATAAACAAGTTTCACAGTAAGGAAATCGTTCTTTTTCATAAGCATTGGTGAATACCTAAAGATTCGTAAAATTCTGCAACGAAACAACATTGATTTTACAGGGTGAATGAAATTATACAGGTGTGGAAAATACCTTTTTGGCATAATTTCTAAATCATAAGTTGTTGTCACATTGGTTTAAAATGTGTCTTATTTTCTTGGTTATACAACGCTTGCAAGGACTGGTTATTTTGCACTGGTCATGTTTAAAACACAAGAATATTTGGATAAGATAGATAATATATACAGGGTGGTTCAAATTGTACATTGTATAGGGTGCCTGCATGAAATAAATGACTTTTTTTGTAATTTAAATTCTCTTCAGCATGCGTTATCAGTCACTAATATATGCTTTATTTTGTACCTGTAGGCACATATTTAGAAGTGTGCATATGCGTTTAATGCATGTAGGACCCCCCCAGAATATGCTTTATAACATGTATATTCAGACATTTTACTGTTGGTATACGTGCCGGACCTGTGTAGCGAGATATTTCTTGTTATACGATATTGTGAACCTATTATAAGCTACTTCTTAGCTCAGAGAGAAGACAGAAATATTTGTTATGTAAGGGTGGATTTTAATATGATTTGTTGAACAATATTGAAGACAAACTCATGCTGATTGAGTTCAAGATATTCAATCAGATGGTCCGACTATTTATAAACCAAACACGAATATACTGCTACGTCAGCTATCATGTATTGATAATATTTTGACAAAATAATGGGAAAATGTAATTCAATCCACTATACAGAGTGGGTCCAAAAAAGGTTTACCTTTTTCATCTGCAAATTCTCAAAAGTGGGTTAGACATGTAGACATATTCAAAATAGTTTTAAGAGATATTTATTAAATACAATATCTTGTGGAACCTGGTGAAAAACGGCGTTGAAGCTGATGATGTGATGTTGAAATGACAAAATGGCCGCACTCTAGAGAAAAAAGAGTCAAAAAACCACTTTGCACACACGTAAGTCTATGGCCAATCGTGGTGGTCACGATTATATCCAAGATTGGATACACACACATCAGTCAGGATTGGTATTTAATAATAACCACCAAAGGTAAGAATTATTAAGACAACACCTAAAATTAATTCAAGTTTCTCTTATAATTAAAATTAAAATTGGCTGCAAATTTCTTTCTTTATGATCTTGTCACAAAAACCATGCAACTCGAAATGTACAAGCATGGTCTCGATCAGTCATGGCACGAAAAACATGCATGTATCTTAATTTGAAATGCGCCCCCATTTGAAATCAACGTAATTATTATGTACTAGGCATTTTCAAGTTCAGTTTCATGGTTTGAGATATTCTCTAATTCATTTTTCAAATGGTAAACACTTAACACAAACTTGAAGGGTGGTACAGTAGAGTAACAAGGATATTGTAGTTAATAACTATCTTCAAAAAATTGTGGTATGTCCACCCACTGTTGAGGATTTGCAGATATAAAAAGTGTAAAATGTAAAACCTTTTTTTGGCAAACGTTTAGTAACCGATATTAGTGATCACTTCCCAACATCTGTCAAACAACCTGGATTTGTCAACAAAACAAAACCGTTTTTAATCGGAGATATGTATAAAAAAGAAATTACTGTGATGCAACATAAAACAAATTCAAACAAAGATTATCAATGTTAAATGGCACGAAATTTTGGACAACAATAATACAAATGCCAATGATAATGATAATGTTATAAAAAACTTAAAACACTAATGATAGTGTGTTTCCACTCAAAGACTATTACCATTAGCGAAAAGAGAACCACAGTCACCATGGATCACTAAAGGTTTGCTTAAAGTCGGTATTTAAGAAAATAAATTGTACAAACAATATTTCAGATCCATCCGATGGAAATTTACAGAAATTTACAACTTTTTTAAAAAAATAATTAAGTATTGCTATACGAAAATCTAAACAAATGTATTTTTTCAACCAAATTTTGAAAAAATTCAAAAAATAATATTTCAAGAGATGTGGAAAAAAATAATGATATATTGGTAAAGTTAAAAACAGTCACTACATTGTAAATTTTCAAAGATGAAAGGGTATGTATTATAAGCAACGGCAAAGGACATTTCTAATAGATTTAATGATTTTTTTGTAAATGTAGGGCCTAAACTTGCATTCAAACATTCAAAACACAGGCAAGAGCTATGATGATTACCGTCATGATATGCGATCTAGTAGTATGTATACCCGGTATAACCAATTGTTGAATTGGATATCATGAAGATAATTGAAAAATTTAATCCCCATAATATAAAAGTGCTGGTCACAATAATATTGGGAATTTTATTATTAAAAAAGTGGGTAGTGAAATTGTAAAACCACTGGCATGCATATATAATTTATCATTATTAACAGGCATTGTTCCAGATAAATTAAAAATGGCCAAAGTTATACCAATTCATAAAAAGTCTGATACTAATATATTTTCAAATTATCGTCCAATATCGCTTTTACCATGTTTTTCGAAAATTCTTGAAAGACTTGTATTCAACAGGTGCGTTGACTACATTAATACCAATGGAATTTTAAATGAAAAACAATTTGGTTTTCGCCCAAAGCATTCAACTTACATGGCTATTGCCCGACTTGTAGATGTAGTCAATACTGCTGTCGAAAAAAATCAAACTACAATAGGAATATTCCTAGACTTATCTAAAGCATTTGATACCATTGATCATGAGATACTTCTTTATAAACTAGAGCATTATGGATTCTGTGGTGTAGTCCTTGAATGGTTTAAGAACTACTTAAGTAATCGAACTCAATATGTTTCTTATAATAATTGTAACTCAGACGTTAAAAATATTGTATGTGGTGTTCCACAGGGTTCCATATTGGGCCCACTACCCTTTATTTTGTATGTAAATGATATCATGCTTCAAATGTACTTGACTTTATACTGTTTGCGGATGACACCACTATTCTCTACTCGCATAATGACATCAATAGCAAAATAAATGAAGTTAATAAGATTACAAAGAAGTTAATTAATTTGGTTCAAGGCAAACAATCTATCTGCAAATGCCAGCAAACCAATTACATTATTGCTTGGTACACCTCAATACATCAATAATGCAGGAAGACCTGAGCAGCACTTTAAATAACCCCATACTTGAAAGAGTTTAAAAGCTACAATTTTGGGTTTGCTAATTGAGGAGTGTTGAACAATGGGAAAAAACCACACGTTTATACAAAACATATCAAAAAATATTGGGTGTCATAAAAACTCAAGAAGCTTTATTCAATTACGTGTTATACATTCACTCTATTGTACTTATAATTTTCACCACGTATCTCGCTAATGGAACTTCTCATATGGGGACACACTTGCCAAGCCTATCTTGATACAATGTACCCTCTTTAACTCAAAATGGGCAATAAGATCGGTCTCAATAGTCACTACAGAAGTCCCATACCCGACCCTTATTTGCCAAAACATAATCGTCTAACTGTTCAATATGTAATTACACTGGAAATTTGGAGTGTGCATGGTTTTCAGATTTTCCATAAATTATCTACCCGTGACATTCAAAAATTATTTCCCAAAACATCTGATAATAAGAAATCTTTTGCCGATAACAGCCATCCAAAATACTGGTCCTATTTCTTTGGAATTCATTGCAAATTTTATAAAAGAAGTCCAGTTCGGCTGTAAAAACATTTTCGCAATAACAACTAACAAACATTATATCCAAATTCTGACTAATTAATGTCTTGACCGCGTCCTTAGTCTTGTCTTGTGTTTGTCGTTTAAATTAGATTTTTGTCATATGATTGTCTGTCAATGCTTGATTTAAGGGGTAGTTTCTTTCTCGCCTTAAAATGGCTTTCCTGCCTACTCCTCCATATGTTTTTTTTTTTGTGTTGAGGGTCGTTTGATGTATGTTGTATGGGAAATAAAATAAACATTTGAAATTGGAATTGGAATTGGACCCTATTTAAATGTGAGAAATATCGAAGGAATGCCTTCAATTTTTTATCAACCCGATTGATTTTATCGTAAGAATGCTGGTTTTAGAGAGAAATACACTATTACTTTCTGGCTACAACCACGTTTGTTTTAACAATATTTTTACCAAGTTTGGAGGAAATAATTATTTCCCCTTCCCTTACCTTCGCATTACAGACACTTGACAACCAGAAGTTTTGCTTTAACATGGTAATTTTATTTCTGATCCACCCTGGTAATCAAAACTTACATACACAAGAAATATGGTTATAATCTGTTTTGAAAGCAACTTGCTTGCTTCCATTACCAATGGACCATGAAGATTTACTTGAAATAGTATGGAAAGCTTTTATACATGTATTTACATTCAAAATAAGCAGAATTTTGACCACCCTGTAATTAACACAAGTATTGTGAACTCATTTCCCTTGCTGTTTGATGGGCCTAAGCAATATCTTTCTGAATCCATGTTTCTTTTTAATCTACATATCATTCAAAAAGGAAACCAAACAGTTCACCATGACAAGACAATTTTAACTTTTTGTTGTTTTTCCTCCCCTGCATATTTTCTGACCCACCCTGTAATGTAATACAGTTGCACTTAGCAGCGTTGGCGTCATTGTAATATAAGCTTAACAAAATGTGTACTTTTAATGGTCTAGAATGTATTGATTAAATGTAATACACTCTGTGAATGAAAAAAGGGCACAATTTTTGTTATTTTCTACCATGTAGGCTAAATGAACGTTGATTCCCAGTTTCCTCCCCCTGTGTTTCCTTTTTGTCGGGTCGCCTTACGACCCGACTTATAGACCCACTGCTCGCCAAATAATTGCGAAGGAGTCTATTTTCTATAGCTAAGGTCATTCATAAATGTTTCTTTTAATGAAATGATCTACGTACTACTATTGATTTTGGAGTGTTAGTGTTTGGGTGTGTAATGCCGATGGCAATTTCAGACAAAAATCACATCATTTCATGTTTGACAATGGCCTTAAAAAATCATTAAGAAGGATAGAAAAAGGAGGAGTAAGTTTGTTCTACTTTCTCTCTTTGATTTTAGTCTCTGTGAAGACTTGCCTTTTTGATTGGGAGTTTGTTAAACGTTGCATTGATAGATAAAGGGTGATTAACAAATAGGAAGTATAAAGGTAAGACAAGATCAGGCCACGAAGTTATACTACGTAATGTGATTGAAGCTTTTACCTGTTTGTGTTGATATTATTTAAGATACAAGTTTTTAGTAACATCTTTATTTGAGAAAGACAGGAGGTGTAACCTACTTAAATTAAAGCTTAGAATTTGAGGATTCGTTTTTTAACACATTTGCGGCCCATTTGGCGTTTTTTTCTATTTCTTTATTTGAAATGATAGGAAGGTGTAACCTAGTTAACTTAAAGCTTATAACTTGGGATTCAGTTTTAACACATTTTGCGCCCAATTGTGGCGTTTTTTTTCTATTTCTTTCTTTATTTGAATGACAGAAGTGGTAATCTATGTTAATTAAAGCTTATAACGTGGGGATTCAGTTTTTAACACTTTTTGCGCCCATTGGGCGTTTTTTTTTCTATTTCTTTTCTTTTATTGAATGATATGAAGGTGTAACCCATGTTTTTAAATTAACCGCTTATAGACTTGGGGATTCAGTTTTAAAAATTAACACATTTGGCGCCCAATTGGGCGTTTGTTTTTTTATTTTCGTATTTGGAAAGTCGGAGGAAGGGGTACGCCTATGGTTTAAATTAAAGCTGTATTACCTTGGGGATTCAATTTTAAAACACATTTTTGCGTGCCGCCAATTGGGCTTTTTTTTCTATTTTCTTTATTGGAAATGACAGGAAAGTGTAAGCTATGTTAAATTAAAGCTTTAACTTGGGGATTCAGTTTTAACACATTTTGCGCCCACATTGGGGCGTATTTTTATTTTTTGATTTGAGTGACAGGTGTTAACATATGTTAAATTAAAGCTTATAACTTGGGGATTTTTTTTTTTTTTTAACACTTTTGTGTGCGCCCAATTGGGCGTTTTTTCTATTTTCTGTAATTTGAAATGACAGGAAAGTGTAACTACAATTATAAATTAAAGCTTATAACTTGGGATCATTTTAACACATTTTTGCTGCGCCCAATTGTTCGTTTTTTTCTATTTTCTTTCTTTATTTGAAATGATAAACAGGAAGTGTCTAGTTAAATTAAAGCTAAAGCTATAACTTGGGGATTCAATATTAACACATTTTTGGCGCCCTTGGCGTTTTTTTTCCTATTTTCTCTTTATTTGAAGACAGGAAAGTGTAACATATGTTAAATTAAAGCTGATAACTTTGGGGGGATTCAGTTTAAAACACATTTGGCGCCAATTGGGCGTTTTTTCTATCTTCTTTTATGAAATGACAGGAAGGTGTACCTATGTTAAATTAAAGCTTAGAACTACGATGTGCGGGTCAAATGTCACACCCAAGGTCAAAGGTCAACGGGGAAAAAAAGATCAATTTGTAAAACAAGGTGATTGGGTTTCATGCAATCTCATACTCCATGTATCAAACATATACTTTAATTCAGTTATGAGTTCTTTTTCTACATGTTTATGTAAAAAGTGCACTTAAAACTATAAAACCATCTACCTCCTTTAAAATGCCTTTTTAATGTTGTTCTTATTTCTGTAAATTATGCCTTGCGACCCGACCCAGTTTTTTTTTAAATACTTGTTTCAATGACTGAGTGGGATGTTTCCATCATTAGTCATTATTTTCAGATTTCATTATTGATGCAAGTTAACTGCAGTATGCTTTGTTGTTGAGGCACGAAACACATCCTTATGACCATGCTTCATTTAAATACACTTTTGGTACACATAGAAGTGCTTTGATAAGCACTGTCTTTAGAAATGTTGTTTTCAACACACATGTTTTCTTGAACACCAATTTGCCAACTACAATATGTATGTACATGCAAACATGCTACTCCCCACCTGACACCTCGCAATCTCCACAGGCCCCCAAACAACAGCTTCAGCTTCCAGAGCTTCACTATCATCTAGTCCCTTGAGCAAGATATGGAGGGACTGACCCTGATTCTTCTGTCAACAATCGTCCAGGGAAGGAAATACCTTCCCTTCCTCCTCTTATTTTCACTTGCAAACCAACATGACTTCCGTAAATCAACAAACGTAAATAAAGTGTTAATTAAAAAACCCGACAAAAAACAAACACATGGACAAATGAACAAAGACAGTACTGAACGTACCCATGGTGGTTCTTGATTATTTCTGAGTCAGGGTAACACGTGGGGCTAACACAATAATGACACAATAATTTCGCAAATATCATGTTTGCCTAAATGGAAATTATTTTTCATATATATTTTAGGAAAAACCCTTCGAAAAAATTGACATTAAATTGTCTATATCTATTATTTTGAAACGTGCTAAATATGGTCGGTGTTACCCAGTTCACGGTAGAAATTCCCAATTTCAACCTATTCTAGCCTTTACTGTAGGCTGTAAGTGTAACTTCGTCAATTGACGTGGTTGATATGCAGCCGGTCGGAGAGGAACTAAACTGTCTCGAGTCAATGCTCCGTGTGGTATTGACAGAAAGCACAATACTGGGTACCATAACATTAGCACATTTTTTCTTAATGTCCACTGTTTACTAAATTACTGAATTCCCTAATTGACTGTGTGGACTGTGTTAATATGTTTATATACCTGTATACATATATTGAAGATATTTGAATGGGTTCTCAAACACTTTGACAATTTTTCATAACATTAACTTTAAATATTTCCGTCATTTTAACAATAAAATCTACAAAAATCTACCATTCAAAATGACATTTCTAAAATGTTTCTCAAACCCTATTTAAAAAGGAATCAATTATTGTTTGAGTACATATCATTTTATTACTATGGTCCCATGAATTTACATAATTTTTTTTTGGGGCAAAAATTCATACCATTGTTTTCTGGGGGGCGACAAACAGACAGTGCTATTGTTACTGTCACCGTCTGTACGCGCAATACAATAGCGATATTTATTAGCCACTTGTGAATAACATTCATAAGTTTTTATCAGTTCCTTGTTTTGTTTCTGTAAGGGACCAATCAATTTGGATAACTTAAACAAAAAAATATGAAAAATCATCGTAAAAATAAGAATAACATAATTTTTTTTTTGCTATTGTTACCCCCGAAGGATCCGCATATTTTGCATAACAATAGCATTTTTCAACTCTCGCGGGAACAAACAGCCAATCCCGAGAATCGCTCAACATCTATCATTTCTATCATGGCTGGTGGTCAGTCATGGTAACAGCAGTGCGAAATTGAATAAGATATGTTTACTTTTTTATAAAAATTCTGGTCTCCTAAATCATTCATTCCGTCAATAATCTTACAAGTAACAATAGCACAGATGGTGCAGTCTATGGTCCACGAAACCTGAGCGTGTGTGTAGAATTCAATGTAATTGTGGCTTGTTTGTATTCACGCTAATGATCATGCATGGATACACATACTGTATAGATTACGCGTGCACGATGTTGTCTCAGTGGGTACCTGCATGGCCCAGGCTCTCGCGATATTTCTTGTTTACATAGCAGTTTTGCTACACTTTCTGCACCATTTGCCTATGAATTTTAAGATTGTGTAACCATTTTTCCCCATACGTTCACAACTATCAATATGATCAAAGCAACAGCTTTGCAAAAATTGTACACAAATAAAAATCCCTAGCGCGAGCGCTGCATGGTGCTATCCAATGTCGATCGTCGTATTATTTGCCAACGTTACTAATTATTTGACGGAAGTTCTTAATCGTGACAAAATTGGGATGAAGCCTGCTTAAAGTTATTATTCTTTGATGTGCAATTGGTCTTATGTTTGTTATATATTGTTCATCTTATAGCAGATCATAACCAAAATATGTCAGTTTTCACCGTGGCTACTAGATAATTGGTTAAAAGTTTCCACAAGGGCAGGGTGCTAATGTTACCATTCATTTTGTATGTATCCTCCTTGACATGTCCCCTTAAGCAGTATTGTTATGTTGTGGTTTTAATATACAGCATTGATAATATATTACATTATGATTTACCATGGTAAAACCGTTGCTGCTATTGTAGTATTCCAATGTACAAGCCATATTAGACCAATCTGCAATACTTTGTTCAATTGTTAAAAAATGTTACACATTTCCTATATACTCCAATGGTATTCTCAAACTAATATCGTAGCGTGGACTCATAAAAACGAAAAGTTATATTTTTTTCACCTTAAATTGAAAGTATGGGTGCCTATGGACAGTTAAACTAGTTAACATTAACACATTAATACGAAATTATTTTTCCCCCCCTCGTGGTAGGTTTCTGGTCCATTATTGTGCTTTCTGTCATATCCATTTTAATCATAGTTCACGCAGCATTTTGCAAAGTCTACCCTAGTCAATCGATCATCTGTTGGTTTAATAGAAAAAACACGGAAGAAGGTAAGGGGCCGGGACCAAACGTAAAATTGGTTAGTGATTCTTCTACCCCCGTCATCGTAAACAGTGCTTAAAATGCATCAAAATGTCTTAAACAGTTGGAAATTGCATAAAAATGTCTTAAACAGTTGGAAATGCATAAAAATGTCTTAACAGATTGGAAATATGAATAATGAATACTTGACGGCATTTTCCTTTCTGACCCCAGAGTCGGGCAACGGGAAACTAACAATTTCATTCCATTAGCCTAATAGTTTTAGGACCAACTTAGAAATGTTGACCTTCTTGCATTTGCAGATTTACTCAAAATTGGACTGCAAGGGCGCTTTCCAAATGGTAAATGCATCCTCCTGTGAGAGTTTTAAATTTTCGATAAGTGTGCCTCATCAGAAATGTTGATTCCTCATTTTCCTGAAGATTACAGCTGTTTAACACTTTCCATTTTTCGATGGCATCAGTTTAAACATCAATGAAAATACTCCATTGGAATGTACATATGTACCCTATCAAAAAAATTTCTTTCTTATTCCATTTTTGCTCTACCATCTTGGGAGTTGCGTGGGTCATGCTCTAGTTGTGTCCAGGGTGATCACCAGGATCATGCCCAAGCTAACCCAGCTAAGCCCCCCAGGATTCTGGGTTCAAGAAGCCCAGACCATGTGGCCCAAACCAAACCAAGACATATGTCTTGACAATAGGCAATTAAACATAATTTGTTTGTCAACAAATGATTACATTGACTTAATGAACCCTTAGTTAAACACTTATCTAATTACCAATTAATTACCTTCTCCGCATCCTTTTTGCTATGTTTATATGGCCTTTGATTTAATGCCAATTCCTTGAAAGTCCGGCTGCCACTTCAGGTTTGTTCGGTGCGAGCTTAATTTACCTGTTTTCTTATATCAGTACTCTCCTTATGTGGTGCAAACCAATGTCAGGTTTCAACTGACAATATAGGTATTATAGTATGTTGAAAGATACATAAACTAGCTACAAAGCACAGTCCACGTCCAGACTGACATGCACGTATGCGCCCTCTTTTGGTAAATCTTTTGACTTTAGTAAAGATTGTTTCCCGTGTTTAAGAATCTGGCTGGCACAAGAACTTATTTGAGAAACTCTATTCCTAATTTTTTTTTTTTCATTTTCTACTTAATCTTCAGCATGACATACTGAAATTCATGAAAGACCCCTACTATTGTTTTAGCACACAATTCCGTCAAGCAAATTATACATTTTTATTGCATTTATTTTCGTTTTTTTTTCTAATCACTTTCCCATTTTCAAATGAGTTAATGTAGCTGTCTAATTAAAAGCTAAAATTAAGCTTAAAAATGCAGCTGCTTTTAAATTTCCATTTACACATTTTATAGCATTCAAATTAACATCATAATTTGATGTGGTCTGTAGATTTCGTGTCATCAAGAACTCATCAATAACTTTCACGTCCTCGCTTTTATATGAAGTATCTTTTCCCGATTGTTGTGACTTTTTCATTGATTCTGTAACATCAAAGTACCCAGTTGTGTTTAAAAATCATTTTTGATATTTTGAACTAAATTAGCCAATTTGGTCCTGTGTATACTACACACAGGCAGACACACACACACACATAACACTGTGTGTGTGGTGTGTTTTTTATTTATTGCTAAGCTCTTGCCTATTGCAAAAGCATTTCATCATAACCAACTCGCCTTCAGGAAACACCTTGTCAAATAGTACCATGTACACATGCACACCATGCACACTTCAAAAAAAACCTTGTCCTTGATCAGTTCCTCAATTAGTTTATAGGAAAAACCCCTTAAGAAAACTCTATTTACTACATGATTAAAACTTACTCAATCACTCTACTATTGATTGAATGTCTGGGGAAGGTGATCTGGGTAATCAAAATGTCTTGGGTAGGACATGGTGTTATTCCAATTTCCACCCCGGCACACTAGGACAATTTAGTAGGCCCACACCCAGAACACACCCCAGATTCTATTGTTCATGGTCTGTGTGCTCTACCATAGTCTTGGCAGGGTAATGACTGGGGTAGATGTTTTTTTTGTTGATAGGGTACTTCTTACATTTCGCATGGGTCAACAGACTTTCTGTGTGTGGATCCAATGCGTGTAAAAAATTTTTTTTATTTCATTAAAAGCTTGCAAACAACCTCCAGTCAAATTTTCAGGAAGTGTCTATGATAAACCCTTTCATTTTTGGCAATGTCAAATCAGTATTTTTCATGGAAGTCATGCTTTTGTCTCGCCTGAATTTGTTCCGGCCGAACTTAGTAATCACTTTTCTGTCTGTCTGGTCTGTCTGTCTGTCTGTCCCTGTCCCGCCTGTCTGTCTGTCTGTCTTCTGTCGTCTGTCTTTTCCCTGCTGATTGTGTGCCTGACGTCCGTGTTCACTGGCTTGTGTACGATTTATCTGGAGTTCCGTAAGGGCTATGATGATGTAACTAGGTGAAGAAGCTGTCCACGAGTTCTCCAACCTGATAGATTTGGGCGTAAAAAATGCAATTAAGTATCTAATTTGCATAATTAACGACAATTTTCCCGCAAGGCTTGTGGAACCAAGTTTTTGGAGTTCCGTAAGGCGTATGATGATGTAACTAGGTGGATGGGAGCGGGCTGGAGAGTTCTCGAACTGATTAGATTTCGGGCGTATTTCGGGCAAATTAAGGTGTATGCAAATGAGCTATGTAATATGCAAAACCGCGTAATTGCTATCATTATATTTGAAACGGTACATTGGATAGGGAAAAAATTCCTTCACTGCAGGGAAGCCCTATATGGTGCGCATCCTTTTTTTGTCAATTTGAACGTGTTTGTGCATGCGGCTTAGGTCTGCAAATGAGCTACTTAAATATGCGTAATTAATGATCTCTGAAACCGTACATCGGCTAGGCAAAATTCCTTCGCTGCATGAAGATACTTTGCCATGCATCTTTTGGTGAATCATAATTGGGTCAAAAGTGCATATGGGCCGATTAACGGGGCATTTTTTTGTATACAATTGATTCTAATTAAATTGCATAATTTCTGTATCACTGAAATTGTAACATTGGATATTCAAAATTCCTTCGCTACATTGACTTCTTGATTTACATCTTTTTATGAATCACAATTGCGGTCAAGTGCAAGTGGATCATGTAAGAGGGCATTTTTTGAGGCAATTGATCTAATTAAATATATGCGTAATTGCTGTATGCTTAAATGGTACATTGGATATGCGCAAATTCCTTCGCTACATGCCGACTACTATATTGTAACATCTTTTGTGTGAAAGCATCCTTGTTGTCAAAATGCTGTCGCCACTTAAAGGGGCATCTTTGATTATTTTAAAATCAACAATGCTAAATGCTTGGTCCAGTCACCAAATTTTTCTCAGGTTTAAATGGTCAGTGTGAAATACACAATCTTCAAAAGAATTTGGTCAGGTCAGTTTTTTTTAGCCTAAAATCAATGATTTTTAAAAAAAAAAATTTTTTATTTGGCATTATATGGCTGGTGTGACTTTGGTGGGTGTACAAAAACATGTGTACAAACAAGAAGACCTAATCATAATTGGGTTCAAAGTGGGCATGTGGGCCAATAAGGGTCATTTTGTGTTACAATTGGACCTAATTAAATATGCACAGTTGCTGTATAGCTGAAACAGTACATTGGATATGCAATATTTCTGTTTACATGGAGCAGGTGGTTGTTGGTAGAGGTGGGGTGGTTTGGGAGGGGTCGGGTGTTGCGGGGTGTGGGAGGGGTAGGGTGGTGTGGTGGTGGTGGCGGTGGTGGTGGCGGGTGGTGTGTTGTGCTGGGGAGGGGTTGGGGTGTTTGGAGGGGGTTGGGTTGTTGGTGAGGGGGGGGCGGGGGGGTTGGGTGGTGGGGAGTGGTGGGATGTTGGGGAGGGGTTGGGATGTTGGGAGGGGGTTGGATGTTGGGGAGGGGGTGGGGGTGTTTTGGGTGGTGATGGGGTGTTGGGAGGGGATTGGGTGTTGTCGAGGGGGATGGTTTGTGGGGAGGGGGCTGGGGTGTTGGTGCAGGGGTGATGGGTGTCGAGGAGGGGGATGGGGTACTTGGTGGGTTGTTGGGGATGGGGTGGGTGGGTGCGGGGTTTGGGGAGGGGTTGGGTGTTGGGGAGGGGGCTGGGTGTTGGGGAGGGGGCTGGTGTTGGGGGAGGGGCGTGGGGTATTGCGGGGTGTTGAGGAAGGGTGTGGGGTGTTTGGGGGAGGGGTTTTGGGGTGTTTCGGGGGAGGGGTTGGGGTGTTGCGAGTGGAGGGGGTTGGGGTGTTGCGGGTGTTAAAGGGGATGGATTGGGGGTGTTGGGGGGGGGTGGGGTGTTGCTGGGTGTATGTAGGGGTGGGGTGTCGGTGTGTTTTTGGGATGGGTGGCGTGTTGTCGGTTGTTGGGGAGGGGTGGGGTGTTGGATTGGGTGTATTGTTGCTGTAGGGGGTGGATTGTTGGCGGTGGTGTTGTGAGGGAGGGGTGTGGCTGAGGGGTGGGGTGTTGCGGTGTTGTTTGGGGAGGGGTTGGGGTGTTGCAGGTGTTGGGGGAGGGGTGGGGTGTTGCCAGGGTGTTGGGGAGGGGTGGGGTATGCGGGTGTTGGGTAGGGTTTGCTGAGGGGTGTGGTGTTGTCGGTGGTTGGGGAGGGGTGGTGTGTTCGGGGTGTTGGGGGAGGGGGTGGGGTGTTGCGGGTTGTTTGGGGATTGGTGGGTTTGCTGGGTTTGGGGAGGGGGTGGGTGTTGCAGGTTTGACGGAGGGGTGTTTCGTGGTTTTGGGGAGGGTGGTGGGTGTGGGTTGTTGCGGTGTGTTGTGGCGGGGGTGGGGTGTTGCGGGGTGTTGGAGGGGGTGGGGATGTTGCTGGTGTTGTGGAGTGGGTGGGGTTTGCTGTGGTGTTGGGGGAGGTGGTATGTTTTTCGGGGTGTTTGTGAGGGGGTGGGTATTGGGGTGGTTGGGTAGGGGGTGGGGTGTTGCGGGTTGGTTGTTAGGGGTGGGGTGTTGTTGTGTTGTTTTGGGGAGGGGGTGGGGTGTTGCGGTTGTTGGGGAGGGGGTGGTTGTTGCGGTGGTGTTGGCGAGGGTGTAGGTGTTTGCGGTGGTGTTGGCGAGGGGGTGGGGTGTTGCGGGTTGTTTGGGAAGGGTGTTGCGGGTTTTGTAGGGTGGGGGTGTTGTCTTGTTTGGGTGTTGTGGTGTGGTTGGAGGAGGGTTGGGGTGTTTGCGTGGTGTTGGGGAGGATAGTGGGGTGTTGGGGAGGGGTTGGGGTGTTGCGGGGTGTTGGGCGGGGGTGGGGTGTTGGGATGGGGTGGGTTGTTGGGGATTTATTGGGGTGTTGCGGAGTGTTGGGGAGGGTGGTGGGATTATTGGCAGGTGGTTTGGGGTTTGGGAGGGGGAGTGGGTGTTGCGGGGTGTTGGGGGAGGGGGTGGGTGTTTGCGGGGTGTGTGTCGGTGTGTGTGTTGCGGGTGTTGGTGAGGGTGTGGGTGTTGGTGGGTGGTGGGTGTTGGCGGGGTGTTGGTGAGGGTGTTGGGTGTTGCGGGGTGTTGGGGAGGGGGTGTGGTTGTTTTGTGGTGTTTGGGGAAGTGTGGGGTTGTTGCAAGGTGTTGGGGAGGGGAGTGGGGTGTTTGCGGGGTGTTTGGAGGGGTGGGGTGTTGGGTGCTGGGGTTGTGTTGCATAGGGGTGGGGTGGTTGTAGTGTCTTGTTGAGGGGGTGGGGTGTTGGGGAGGGGGATACCTGCATTCCTCCACGTAATCTGCTTGCACAACTCTTTGGGAACACTCAACTTTACAGTTGCAATCTGGTGTGCTGTCTTTCTTACAGGTTTTTTTTTTTTTTGTTTTTTTTTTTCTATACGCGAAGCAGGCAGACTTGTGGTTCGAGAACCGCCTTGTTAGGCAAGTGGACCTAAATTCTGAAACTAAATCTGCAATATCAAAAAACAAAGGTCTATGATAAGATGAAAATTACCTAGAATGATTCCTAATACCCAAAAAAATGGCATTGCCACCAAATTAAGTACATTGAACAAAAAATATGAGTTATGGTCAAACAAATAGTTTTTTTGACATTTGAAAGCGATTTGGATTTTGTGCAGGCATCCTGGTTTTCAAACTTTCTTGTTTTTTCTTCAAACTGGATCAGTTGTCATTACCGTCATCAATATCCGTTTTCAAATTGATCTGAAACATACCATCTATATAGCCCACCCCTACACAGGCGATATTCTCTATTGTTCTAGAATGTTATTATATAATGCTGTTTGTTTTTTGTATATTTTGTATGTGGACCGCATGTGTCCTTGCAGTATAAGTGGTGCCACCTATTCAAAATTGTATGTCCAATTGTGTCCAGCTAACATTTGCATAAGGAAACATCATGATCCCAGAAGTAAAAATGGACTTCTTTTTGGACCGAATTGCAGTAATTTTAATTTTGTTTGTTTCGTTTCAGTATCAAAGTGCATAAAAGGGGGGGCAGCCACTAGTTTTATATCGCAGAGCTTCAGCAGTGCAAAGGGTTACATCTCAGTCTTATTGATTTCAGGTGAGTTTGAAGATTAGTGTATGGGGACTATACATGTACATATGTATTGTGAGGTTATAAATTAACCCTATCTGATCCCCCTTTTATGGTGATCTCTGAAGGGAAAGCAAGCCCACTGACCATGCACAGCAATGGTTGTCCTGAGGGAACACATCCCACCAGTTTGGCGAGATGGGTATTAATGTCGGCAATGCGCATTTTCGGGTGCGGATTTTCCAGCGGCCTTCCCCATTGTTGCAGAACAGAATGGTAGATTGACTGAGGAGCGTTGGGTGTGGCGGTGGTTGACCACTCCACCCCCCCGCCCCCCCCCCCGATAATTCCTGAATCCAGTCCCTGGTTTTGTCGGCAACATACTATACAAATAGTCTGGAGATTTTCCCCTGCGTCCCACCACAACGGTACATCTTTAAAATTTAAATATCTCCCTGGCAACCAAAAATTTGATAACATAAGTAACTTGATCTGCTGAATTTTTTGCCGAGTTTGGGATGTGTTAGGGTTCTTTGTGTTGAGTCGCTTTGCACTGAAGGATGGCCGTTAAGGTGACAGATTTTTTTGAGTAAAAATTTTTTCTCAAATTGCCTGTATTGATTGGCAGACCACATACCAAGAATGTTTAGAGTTTTATTGGCCGATCAGTACAAAAGAAAAACATCAAAACCTTGTTTAGAACTTGGCCTGCTATCTTAACTGTCCCTATAGGAAACCATGCTTTGATTTTCTGAATGGGCAATTCACGGTGATTCCCCTTTGTAAACGTCCATGACGCCTTTTCTAGCTTATATCTTGTTAATTAACTGGAGTTTCTAAAAAGAATTATGCTCTTAATTAATCAATATGGCTGCTACTAAGCACATGAACAAAACTTCTAGATTATCATTAGGAATGATAATTGTGTGGCAAATTCAACAGTGTAACATCCAATGACGTTTTCCACAAATATACATCCTACACTCAGTTTGATGTGTTTCTATACAAAGCAAGGTGTTATCCCTTACTTGTATTCAAAGTTAGATACTGTGGGTTGTGGTTTACCTTAGAATGGTAACCATGAAGTTTGAGGTTGGCATCTTCAGAGAGCTAGCTGTAATGATGTTGTCGCAAAAAATGCTTGTCCATTCTCGTGACGTCATGACATTCACTTCTAAAGCTCATATCTTTTTACAAGTTTGGAGTTTCCTAGAAATTTCATGCTCATTTTAAAGGCCGACCAGAGATTGCCCTGAGGGGCGCCCTCAATTTCCAAAAATCCGTGTTTTTTGCATGTACATAATGCTTGTCCATATCACTGTGTGAAATTGCTAAGCTTAAATCGATCTTATATAGAAATCACAGCCTTTGTTATACAATTTCGGATCGGAATGTTTGTTATACAACAGTATCCTGGGACGTAATACTATCCATAATGTTTACTGCATGCAAAACGCAAATTCCGATTCATCTCAAATTTTCGGAATTGTGGCACTTTTTAGGTTACTATCTTTAGTTCTAGTTGACTATTTTTCTTATTAAACCAAAAATTATTATGTCGATATCTCTGAAGTCCCCCGAAACTTAACATTAGAATGTCCACCTAACCTTACCCACCAATAAAATACATCCAGAGCAATTTGGTTATACCTTTTGAATACAGGAGGTGGGATAAAATGTAACGTCCATGACGGTGGAATTGCCCAAATGCTAAATCATCATCATGATCTTTAATTAATAAGACGGCGTATCCGGATTATTCACTTTTAGTTTGATCTAATACACTGGTAATCATTCAAATATGCAGAAAACAGTGTTTCAAAAAAATTGAGGGCGCTTCTTTCTGGCAATGTCCTTTGTGTCTTTTTAAACAATAATTGTTATTTGATTACACTAGACGGTTATGCATCCTTAAAGGCATCTACCCAGTGCAGCCTAACAGTCTGAAGAAGGCATGTAAAGGTAGCAGGTGACCAATAACTACGACAGATTTAAATACACCATCTTATCCCATGCGCAATTATCAATAGATTCCGAGCACATAAGGTGAGTTTTATCAAAGTACACCGGGTGATCCAAAATATTTAACCATAACCCTTTAATGTTGTCCTTGGGTTGCATTTTGTGTCACCCTAAGCTTAACCAAAATCTATAAAAGAAATTATAAAATGTCAGATGATCGACAAAGTTATAATTCTTTTAAAATTTTAATCGGCATAACTTTGATTAAAAAATTAACAATGGCAAATACCGTGACCTATAGACCTTTTGCCTTTGAAGTTTTAACAAAAGAGCATGTTAACAACGCAGCATATCACAATTCTTAGTGTAAGCTTACATCTGTTAGAGTCCTGACTAAATAAACAGTTCAAGATAGTGATAATAGGCAGCAGGCAGCTCAGCAGCAATAGTTAAGGATCAAAGTCCACCTTGCTGTCATTTGATGTGTCCGGGGAGCCGTTCTTTTTAGTTGTTGCTATTCAAATACATTATCTGTAATGATTAATTTATAACCAGTAACCTAACTTCAGTAAGGCAACATTCATTGTTAAAAGGTCCCTTTTTGAAGGCTTATGATGTCCCCTACATATCTCACAGAGTTTTATCAATATAGTAAGAATGAGAACCTATTAGACTGTTACAAATTTGGTTGTACTTTTAACACCAACATTCACCCCAGGTCCTTGTGGCCCCGGTATAGAACATATATGGTTGCTTATTTTCTGTCTTCGGACCATTTTCAGTTTTACAACAATATATAGTTTTTATAGGTATCTGAAAACAATTGAAGGCGCTTCTTTCTGGCAATGTCCTTTGTGTCTTTTTAAACAATAATTGTTATTTGATTACACTAGACGGTTATGCATCCTTAAAGGCATCTACCCAGTGCAGCCTAACAGTCTGAAGAAGGCATGTAAAGGTAGCAAGGTGTCCAAGACATACTACAGATTTAAAGACATCCAGTTCTTAGCCCATGAGCCAATTATCAATAGATGCATAGCACTAAGGTTATTTTACAAAGTACAGGGTGATCCAAATATGTAACCATAACCCTGTTAATGTTGTTCTGGTGGCATTTTGTGTCAACCCTATGCTATAACCAAAATCGATAAAAGAAATTAATAAAAATTTCATATGATAGCACAAAGCCTCATTCTTTTAAAAAATTTTAATCGGCATAAACTTGATTAAAATTCACAAATTGCAATACCTTGACCATAGACCTTTTGCCTTTGAAAGTTTTACAAAAGAGCAGTTAACAGACTGCATGCATATCACACTTCTTCTGTAAGCTACATCTGTTTAGGAGTCTGACTAAATAAACAGTTCAAGATAGTGATAATAGGGCGATGCAGGGCAGGCACTCAGGCAGCAATGGTAAGGATCAAACTTCCACCATTTCGCTGTCAATTTTGATGTTCCGGGGATCGCTGTTAGTTTTATGTTGTTCTATTCAAATACCTTTCGTAAGTTAATTTTTACGTACCTGAAGCTTCAGTAAGGCAACATTCATTGTTAACAGGTCCTTTTTTGAAGCTTATTAATGTCCCCTACACATCTCACAGAGTTTTAATCCATTATTAAGAAATGAAGGTAACCTATTAGACTGTTAAAAATTGTTGTACTTTTAACCCAAATTTCAACCCCCAGGTCACTTGTGGCACCCGGGATATTAACATATAGGTGCTTATTGTCTTCGTACAGATTTCAGTTTTACACAATATATGTTTTATAGGTATCTGAAAATCAATTGAAGACTATTTTCATTTAAGTGGTGAAATGTTAATATTTTGTATTCAACCCATTTTTGGCACCAACTCATGGCACATGGATCATAATAAAAAAAAATAGAGTGGTAGATAGTAGACCTGTAGCACTCTTCAGCTACTGTGGCAATCTGGTCTGGTCGTGACAAATTGAGGTGCTATACAATCCAATCAATTTTTGTTTGCCAGTTTTATTCATTTTGAGCAGTGTGGCCGGTATTTCGATGAAAGTGAACATGTTTTAATGCCTGACCACTCTGAATTCAACAACCTAAAGAATAAGCTTATTCTATAAGTTTGTTGAATTCAGAGTAGTCATGGAAGCTTGGAAGGTGGTTAGGTAACCTGGTCACCTTATACGGAAACACCCCTTTGTGGCTATTTTTGTGACCCTAGACCTGCTGAATTTTAGCAGACCTTAAAATACATCAAAGTGACACATCAGAGTACTTTGTTCAGCAAAGGCTGTTGAATTCATCAAGGTCGCTTTTGACCCAGGATCACAAAATGGCTACACTACATTTTAAAGACATGCTTGTCCGATCGTCGTTTTGGGACCCCCTGATTTTACCGGAAGTAGTATCCATTTTTGATATCGATTGACAGGCCGTATTTTTCTCATTGTTTGTCCCTGAATTTCAGCGTTCAATCCATTTCTTTCTTAAGAAATAGATAAAAAAACTACCGTTTTAGTGGTTACCATCAATATTAGCACAGTATGATAGGGGGGGGGCTTGCACTAATGCCTTATCGCTCTAGCATCAAGCCGCAAGTCTGTTTCCTCCTTCCCACGGTACTTGATAGGTCGTGTTGTACAAGTGTCAAGGCTCTCATATCAATTAAGAGAACACGATAGACATAAATCGGAAACAGCACCTTTAAGGGACGGTCATCATATTTTTGAAATGAGTAACATCTCTAACACTTCTACTGTAGTTATCTATTTATATCCTAATAATAAGTATGAGTATTGTAAAAATGAAATAAATGCAAAGCTTGACAGAGGTACCACACAAGGTATTCAACATGGTGCAAACAGCTCCTGGTTGTACAACTTGTCAATAGGGCAAAAAAGATGTGACTTAGCCTGGACTAGTAGGCACTCTGTTTCTATTCAGGTATAACTTCCTAGCTACGCCTGAAAAGATTTAGCCATGTAACAGATATACCATTGTGTGTATTAATCGTATTACGATCATAATTTAGATGACAAATTGTAATCTAACTTAAAATAACTTATAGTAATATCTTTGGGCTAATTAGTATTAAAATATCAACCAAAACTAGATCATACACGTCTTTTTAAAAATTGTTCATACCGAGAACTATGTAGTTACTTTAATCGTCGTATAAGAGCTCTCTTTGTGAAATTAATAATTAGGGCACATTATTAATGATTAGAAGGTGGTCAGTTCTCGCCAATATTCAACCAGAGAACAGACTTTGTAAATGGTGTAATTTACATGTTGTTGAGGAGAATATCATTTTTGGTGATGATTGTCCTTTCTATCCAATCTGCGATCAAAACTAATGTCTGATATTAGTGAAATGTAATAGTGTTGATAATGTCCTGATCATGACATTTTTCTACTTATAATGGCAGCAACTGATTATGACTGCACCTTCCAATTATCAAATCCGCTTTTGAGTCTCGTATAGCATTTGATATCTAGTTCTTGATATTTTACAATGTATGAAGGTCATATATAATACTTGTTTCCATATATAGATCTTGTGTAGTTAGTTTAATATTGTGATGTTGTTTTCTTTGTATGTAATGATATACCTGTATGTTTTTGTGATTCAATACAATACTTAACTTACTTTATTAATTTGATGTCTAATATTAAATCCATTACATATATACTTTATTTTGGACAATTTATACAAAAGATTGAAGAAGCCAGGTCCAGAAGAAAAACTGAGAAAACAGATATTACAAAAAATGAACCAACTTATAAACTAGACCATATCGTCAAAGAAAGGTAATGTTAATTGAAAGCATAACTTGCCTGATCTCTTTTTGTAAACTGCTGGAGTTAAGCACATTTGAAATCAGTATGTTGAATGAAGTGGGTTTTTTATTTGAGAATAAAGGTGTTGTTTTTAACCCCTTCGTGTATCTGTTGTGTAATATAACACGGGCGAATAGCTTTATTTTAACAAGGACAACAGGCCGCAGGCCAGTTGTTTCTATGCAAAATAACGCTATCACCCACCCCTGTTTATATTCACACAGCAGTGCACGACGGGGCCCAAAACAATATTTATATTCTCTTTCCTTAACATATGTAAATATGAGCGATATTTAACCCATTTTATCATCATTTAAATACTGGCAAAACCCACCAAAAGAATTGAAGAATCTGTGAACGCCGACAACACTTACGCAATGTAATAGACTTTGCGTATATTAGGTAAAAACAGTAATACCTGCACGAAAATATACTAAACTAGCTCAACTTAAGCGGTATAATCACAAACCGTGTATCTATTGTCCCATTATAAACATGGGCAATAACCACTGATATTGCAAGAAGCTTTCACAAGTGTTAAATATATTTAAATATGGTAATTTTTTGAAATGGAAGCAATAGTTGTGCTTGACATTATTCTTGACTTATCCCATGAATACTACCAGTCGCAGAGCGTAGCGATTTTTTTATGACACTCACATCACTTCTGTCGCTTATTGGAAAAACGACTGCCGATATCTACTCGATAAGTCGCTAGCATACCCAAGCGCTTGACGCAAGGCCCACGCAAGCCAGTTG
>JAMKCH010005439.1:0-153162 GCA_023653785.1 Ophioderma brevispina
AAGGACAACATATTAACACATTTACAAAGTTTTTTGGCTGTTTCTACTTGTTGTAGATATTTACCCACACATTGCTGAAGTTTTTGAATTGGGTTGTTTGTTTTCTGCCATTTGGCTGCTGGTGTTGTTGATGTTCACAGGCACCGTCACGGTGCCAGGAGAATTGTTATGTCTGCAGTATCAGCTCAATGTGCAAGTTCCTATCGTACTCAATAATATTGTAGCAGCAGATGTGGAAAAGGAAAAATTTCTGCAGGAGGTTTGCTTTCTGATGTCGGATTTAAGGTTGATTGCTATTGCTGACACATTCTTCCTTCTTTGCCTCATGGTCCTAGCATATTATTTTAGCTTGCTTCTGAGTGGGCCCAGGAACACTGTCATGATTGTCGCGATCTTTGAATAGTTGATTCAAGGTAGGCAAGTGTCGCCCGTAAGGCAATGGTTTGTGTACACCGTGTACAGCTTCCCGAGAGGAAACATTCATACACGGGGCCTGACTCGTGATGTATTCCATAGGCCGGGACCGCTCGGGTTTGCCAAAACCACTGCCATTCTGGATGAAGCTTTTCCACATAGAGCAGGAAAGATGAAACAGGGCAAAGTGGACCGCCGTTTGGCATCATAATCCTCCTTGGCTTTTCTCGTGTCTTCCCCACGATTATTCATTGTGAGGGTATCTCTGACATGTCTGTAGCATTTTCCCTTGCTCATTCGAATTTCAAAAGCTCCACGCGTCATTTCTCGTAAGTTCTCCCTGCCACGATTGACCCACAAGTACAGCATTTTATATACAGGAACACCTGTCCGTATGACCTTGTGGATCTTCAAATCCAGTTGACTCTGAAGTTCAAGCCAGGTCTTCTGGCGATATGGGATTCTGTGCTTTACAAAACCCTACCTTGCTTTTTCAGGGTTGCTGAGAAACATTTGGAAACTCGTGAGCGAGTTCGCGCTGTACTTTATCTCTACACAGCTCAATAGATACACTCATAATACGGATGGATAGTCCGTACGGCCCCCGCAAGTCTCTATGCTGGGAAGAGGTGTCCAGGGAATAGTTCATGACTTGCCCGTCTCCCAGGGTAGTTCATTTTTGGTTCAATTCTTGAAGCAGTTGAAATTTATGCCTCCACGTTTAACCAATCAGATGACAGGGATCCATATATGGAGGTATATTAAAACAATATTGGCACTTGCTTTTTATGGGCATGGTTGGGCAACCTATACGGCCTCGGTGATCTCGAAACCATTACTATGCCCCTCGACTACGCCTCGGCCGGCATAGTATGGTTTCGAGATCACCTTGGGCCTATAGTTTCAACCATGCCCCTCATAGAGCAGTCATATTGTATACACAAATTTATAGACAAGATTTCAAACCTCAAAAGGTTGTTACACCCGATTGGCTGTTCCTTCCTATGGTAGATTCATTCAACTCCTCCAGAAATTGCTACTTGTATCAAGTACTTGATTTTCAAATGATTCTTGAGTGATGAGGATGTAGAAACGTTAAGAGGTCATCGATAGCAAATTTGTACTGAATTGTAGGGTTTTTTAAATAGCGTCACATTTATTCTTCTGCAGTCAATATAAGGCCGATTTTATTCTGGACAATGATTTCCTCGCCGTTTTCATTTTTAATGCGGGCTGGGAAAGATCGCAAATCGGACTACTTGATTCAAACGATGAGCTCGGTCTATACTAACCAAGTGAAGATCTTGCAGCAAATTAACGATTAAGAAAACTAAGCTTTGATAATATTTTTTCTCTAAATACGTATTTTTGATGATGAAAATCAGAAAAAAGGGGATTTTCACTCATTTGTTTTGGTTCCCGATACAAAAATATAGAAATGTTATTAAAAATGTCTGCCGATTGTCGTTTGATTCAGAGTCATAGTTCTTTCGTTCTAGGGGCGGTATTCCCCTCTTTTTTCATTCTGCACTATGTATCAAATTATGCCAAAAAAGGCCAAATCAGCGTGTTGCAAATTTGGAAACAGCGCCAAAATTGTTCAAAGTTGACATAAATCAGATTTTAAACCAAATGAAAACTTAAAATACCGACCCTAGATTTTGATATGCTCTAAACGATGCATTTCAGTTTTACCTGTTGTTGATATGGAGTTCAGTAGTAACTGGGAACCGAAAATCACGAATATCGCGAAAGTGAACACAGAAAAAATCGCCGTTTTGTCCAAATATAGTCCCGTTTCGCTACAAATATAGCCTTATTCCAAACACAGCGTTTCATCTCTTATTCTTCACCAGCTGCTCGACACCAGGTCAAAATACTTCATCTGGATTTGAGCAGACTTCCACAATTTATGAGGCTCACACTAGTGAAAATAAATCCCATTCTGTTGCAAAGCATCCACGTGGGCAACATTGAAATTGCATACAGTACATGGGTAGCGTCATATCGAATGATGCAAAAGGCGTTTCTGATGCATTCATTACATCGCGCGCGCGGAATAGCACAGGCGCGTATTGCGCGTAATACGCGAAATTACCGCCCTTTTGCAGTTCAGGCCCATGGATTTTTTTTTGTAAAGTAAAATGAACAAAATTATGAGGAAAAAAAATAAACATCTATAGATTCTATTAAAATATTGGAAAGAAAGAAACACATGTTAATGCCAATTAAACATGAAAAAAACTTAAAACTGGCAATTTGACTAAGTCTAGACTTAACAGCCCAAATACATTGGTTATTGCCTATCGAATGAGATGATATTAGATGCGTCGTTGCGCAATTGTTTACGCAGCGCGTGTGTGTTTAAGGTTACGCAGTGCGCGCAGCTAGTACGGGTTGGTTTCCTTTCTGAAGGCGGGTGAGTATTTTCCGCTGTTAAAATAAATTAAATTGAAAAAGAAAATATCTTCTGTTTAAACAACAAAAACTAAATAAAATGTGAATAAAAGATAGGAAAAAATATTTTTTTTTTTGGGTTGTTTGGCCTATCTAATATCGTGTGGCAGTCCAGCCGGGTATCCACAAACGATAAGTGCAGCCTTTCAGTTGCAGTGCGATCATGGTGGCTACTTCGCGCGCGCTGCGCTGAAAGTCGGTTCAATGTATACGCCCGCGTCGCCATACTTAACACTTCGTGCTTGACAGACTATAGGAGTCCTATAAGTTGAATTGCTGTGTGCCCCTCACAAACAGCTCTCACCCGTTCGTAAAACGTACGGTGGTCCCTATACTATGTTGAATCAATAAAAAAATGTGCAAGTGAGTAAAGATGATCTTGACCTTAATGCCATACATTATATCATGAGATGTGGTGTTTTGTTTTATAAAACACAATCTAATATACTTCCAAGTGTTGAAACATGAAAGAAATCGATTAAAATAATAAGCCAGCATCTGACCAATTGTAAACACACCTTTTTCGCCATTCCTATGGGATTTACACAAATTATTAAAACCTGTGTTTGTGAGAATGCACAATATCAATATCATGATGCCTTTGTCAACTTAATGATACATTGTCTTGATTATTTCAAATTCTATCGGATTAATCAATGAATTTATTATTACCAATGTGCCAAATGATATGACGAAGCCAAACACCAATTCTCCTGTTGCGAGCAAGAAAACGAGATCTTCCCATTGTTTAGGAGATGGCAAAGAGTTTAGTCCATTCAATTTAGATAACTTGATCTATACCTGGATTACGTTAGATCGTGTTTTCATTACACATCAGGATTATTGGGTTGAGATTTTTGTGTGAACATTAAATTCTTTTGAAGATCAATAAAGGAGATTATGGCTATTCATGATCAATTAAACAAAATAGCAGGGTCATAATTACGTTCATATGCTATGCCCCGTTAGAGTCCATGACGTATTCTTTGCTAACTGCGAGAAATTCCCATGGACGGAGCAAAACGGGTGGGTGCTTACAAAATTGGTCATATCGGCTTATTTTGTAATCCGTTTCTCATTTTTTCCAAAATTTGGAGGTATATTAGATTGCTTTATTAAAGCAAACAAACATCTATGATTCAGTGGCTTTATCAAGGTCAAGGTCATCTGGCAACCGTTGAACAATTTTTTTTGATTCACGTAGTATATTCAGCGCGAATCGAGGGGTGTACTTTTCTTCGAGTTTTCGAGTCCCGAATTTCGTGCACGATTTGTTAGTTTCGAGTTTTCGAGTCACGAATTTGGTGAGTTTCGAGTCACGATTTCGAGTTTAGAGTCACGAATTTGGAGTTTCGAGTCACGAGGTTTCGAGTCACGATGTTCGAGGCACGATGTGCGAGTACAGATTTTAGAGTTTAGAAATTCGAACTCGAAAGAAAAGTAACCACTTCAGCATAGACGACGAAATTCTTTTTGTTATGAACCCTTGAGGTTCCATTGTTTGCGTTTATTCCGTCAAAGGATATGAATATTAATTATGCAAATGAGTGAATTAAAGAAAGGATAGTGAAATGATTTAATCAATAAAGGAGGCTATATAACCTAAGGAAGTAATGAAAAATTCCCCTTAAGTCTATGTTAGGATGATGATGATAAGGAGGAGGAGGAAGAGGAGGAGGAGTAGGGGAACATTGCAATTTCATCAAGGGATTCTGGTAATGTGTTCACATTAACATTTAAAAATGAGGGGGGTGGGGTCCTGGGGACCCAGGATTTCGTTTTTCGCCCACCATGTTTTAACCGATTAGTTTTTTTTTATTTACCAAAGATTCATGTAATTGCCGAATAACAGGTGGCATCTTGGGTGGAAAAAAAATTCAATTCGGCCATGGCGTTTAATTAATTAGAATATAAAAAAAGCATTTTTGGTGGCGCTTCTCAAAATTGTTTTCCTAAATATTTTTTTTTTTTTTTTTTTTAATATTTTTAATTTTCAGCAATGTAATTGTATTGATACACTACTATTATTAGCCAAATTTTAGGAAAAAAATTCCTTCGGGAAAAGTGGTTTTCTTTTTTTGGGCGGGAGAATTGGGTTCGAGTTTCACAAAAAATCGGTTTTTGGCCGCCATTTTGAATCTATACTAACCCTTTCATGTTCCCGTTATGTGTCATGTTGAGTACCCTATCAAGACTAGAGTTTTAGTAAAAAAGTCCAACGGACAAAGTGGTTTCCGGGTGGGATTTGGACCCCCTTATGCACCAACGGGAGTGCACGAAGACCTGATGGTACCAAGTGTTTTAATACAAATATTATTATACGCAAAAACAACGTGTTATGATCTTCACTCTTTTTCGATTTCCATGAGGCTTGGCTTGCACTGCTACAATTCTTTCTTAGATTACATTTCATAACTTTGGGTTTTCAAGGCCCGGGTTTTGAAGGCAAGTACAGATTTCCGGAAACAGACTGGGCTTTGTTTGTTATGCGGAATATAGACTCTAAATGAGCAAAGCTTCTTATTTAGAACAATGATTTTTGTTGATTTTTTACCCTTTACGTAAATAAAAGTGTAGATCTGAAAAAAACATCTGCAGTTAGTGTCCATTTTCCCTATTCACTGTGCACACCGTGCATTCAATAGGCATATGCCCTGTCGTGCGTACTCGTGCTTAACGCATAGGACACGAGAAAACTCACGTCGTTACGAGAAAAGTGCTCAAAGGATATTCTGGTAGAGCTCTAATTGTAGAATATATTAGCATCAATAACATATGGATTTATTATGATAAACATTAAGAAAAATCCGCAAATGTTAATTTATAAAGAGTGGTATTTTGGTAGGGTTTAATGCTAACTTATGGCAAAAATCACCAGTGATTGCTGGGCGCATTCAAGAGAGCGCCATGAACAAACGGTTAGACCTATACTCTTCGTAGAAGCTGACAAACCAAGGGGGGGCAATCTTATTCTCTACATGGGATGTAATTTGATTGACATACGGGCTGAAAAGATCCGAAAACGCCATGTTAACAGGCTTCCAAAATGTGTAAAAACAGTCCTACTCGCCAATGTTCAATGCAACAGGTGTCGTAACGCCACACATAGCATGTCATGCTCAGTGATGGATGGTGCCCGTGAAGTGGAATCATACATACGATCAACTTATGAATGGATTCAGGTCACAATGATTGTGGGTGGGCAAAAGGTCGAGACCCTTTACAGTGGACACTAACAGCACTATGAGTGTGTCTGGCGCTATTTCTTTATGCATCTATATTAATTATTTAGGAGCCGATAGTGGGAAGTTCGATGTTGTAGTTATTTATCTTCCGCACCTATTGTAAAGACTCGCCAAAAAGGGGAGTAAGTGTAGTCCTCGCCGTCGTGTTGTGTGCTCGTACAAGTAAACGTCTACAGGTGGGTTTTAGCTCGTTAATCTAGTTCTTATAATAATTTACTCGCGAGTCAAGTTATTGTTCAGTCGTTCGTTTAGTAGTTAAATAAATGTTTTAAAGATGCAGATTCACAGGGACTGTTCGTAGAGTTTATTTGTCTACGAGCTGGGTACGGTAACTGTTTTTTAGTTAAACATCACCATAACATTTGGTTAGGAGGATCCGATTCCGTGACCTGCAACACAGGGCGATGGCTACCCCGGGTCTTCAAAGAAAGGTATGTTTATTATGTAAAATTGATTTCTTGAAGAAAGATTGTTATTTGTAGAGGGTTACTATAAATTTATGTGGATATGATATCTTTATGAATTTTTCACTGATAATTGTTTTAATGATGTTAGTGTGCTGTGAAGTGTGCATTAACACGTATTGATTTTTCGCCGCCAAGATGGCGGCAAAAGTTGACATGGCGGGTTTTGGTTACACTTACTCGGGTAAACCCGATGAAGATTTCGACAATTTTTGTCAACAATTTGAGCATCTGCTATTTTCAAATTTTACTGATATGAAGAAAGTTTGGGCATTTTTCAAACTAGACTTAGAGGCAATGCTCTCACCTACTTTCGATCCATTCCAGTTGAGGAAAGGGTTCTTTGAACAATATTCAAAAGATTATTCAAAGATCATTTGAGGGGTAACATGAAATGGCATGTATGAACTAAATTGTTCTCTCGAAGACAGGTCTACCCAGGAAGAAGTTCTTTAGACGACTATGTTTCTGACATATTGAAAATGTCTACTCATGAACAAACCAGAGGCGATCAATATTTATTTTTTTGTGCGAGTCTTTTCCCCAACACGTGCATTTGTGTTCTCCAAGGAAACCAAAAACCTTAAAGGAGGCAGTAGATTTTGCTCGGTTGGGTATAATGTGGGAGGAACTGTTAAAGATACTCCAACATCAACACTCGCCTCAAGTGGTCTGTTGTATAAGTCCTGTAGACGTAACTTGGATGTTGTTGTGAATGTTAGTCCAAAAATTAGACACAAGAGTGAAGGCTCTTGAGGATTGCGAAACCGAACAAAAATCACGGTCTCCTTCACAATTCCCCCAGGTTAATCAACCATCTTCATTTCCTCAGCCAAATCAAAGTAGGCCAAGGTTTAGAAGACCAATGTGTGTTATCGTGTCATCGACAGGGGACATGGTTGGAAACAATGTGTTGAACGCTGTGATTATTTATGGCACCCTTTAAACTAACTTCCCCATCTGATACAGATAAAAGTAAATGACTCATCCTCAAGGAAAATCAGATGGTGAAAAATTCACTTGAGTCGTGCAGAAATTCTATGAATGAACCAGTACTGTGTTCCGTTGTTACCGCCAAGGTCATGTTTGGGCAACAATGTAACAGAATTGTTTGTTATACGGGGAGTCACTGCTTAATTAACACAAAAAGATTGTAAGCCATAGTGGCATCGGGCATGGGAAAGCCGATTGACAGTAAATCCTTCCCGGGGACAATTAGTTTTGATCGCTAAACAATTGAACTTCCACTCATATCGGTACCGATAGTGACCATTATTCAGGAAATCATTTAGTCCGCATTTAGTGGGTAAATACCATACCATATACGTGATAAAGCCATAGAAAGTTTGTTTGATACTGGGTCATTGGCAAATCTTGTTCAATCAGAGTTTTATTCTTTGAATATTTTCATAAGCTTTCAGTACAGCCGCCACGTGTGAAATTTGTTAGAACTGCAAATTTAAAAAGAATTTTTGTTTTTAGAATTTTAGAAGAGCCTCTTATGTTTAGAGACTTTAGAGCTTATGGCTTTGTTCTCATGCCTTTTCATCAAGGTTCACAATTATGGTTCCTATGCATATTGCCGAGTCTCAGTCAGCAAGTCATTCTTGGCTCTCTAAATCTTGACTAGACATTAAAGCAATTAGTGATTTTGGTTACACAAGATTCGGCTATACACAAAGAATAACATTCGGGTTGGAGGCAAGCAAGAATTCCGCCCCATCACAAAATGTGGTTATGTGTAATGGTTCCAATAGATTACCGGGCATAGGATACATAGCGGATTATGCCAAGGTGGCAGAAGGATTACTGCTCTCGGTTATACTTGTAGAAATACTAATCCCCTATTTTAACCAAAAAAACACTAGTACTACTAAGTTACTTATGATGAATGTTACTGATGAACCACCAACCGGTTCCTCGAACAAAAACTGGGTACTGTTAACTCTTGTAAATAACCAGGATATTTATCCTTTCACCAACATAAGATAATTCTGTAGTAGGTGAGAACAAGTATCAATTTCACAGTTTAAGTAGATTGCAAAAGGCCGGAAGACCTAAGGTACGTGAAATTCTTTCTCAAATTAACAGAATACTGATTATATGAACCTCTTCGGATTCAGAAATGCTCAAACAGATCTCATTACGGTATGTTGATGTTTTCAAATACAACAAAGATGGGCCTCGAGGTAGATACACCAAAATGAACATACAATTAGAACAGGTGACCATCCGCAAGTAGATGTTGGCCTTATAGACATCCGCCACATGTACAGGCTGAGATACGCAAACAAGTTGATGACATGTTAAAAGATGGTCTTATTAGAGCATCAACTAGTAGCTGGAGTTTCCCAGGATTATGACACCTAAACCTGATGGTTCTCTCCGTTTTTGCGGGATTTTCGATAGTGTAATAGATATGTGAGCGAGACAATTACCCTTTGCCTAATATCAAATGATGCATATGCATTGGTTAGGATCAGAAAAACCAAAGTATTTTTCTACACTTGACCTAGCCTCGAGGATTATTTTCAAATAGTTGGAGGAAGTTCTAGACATGAAAATAGTGATTTCGTTGACCAGATGGATGATTCGATTCAATGTTTATGCCCATGGGACTTTCCAATGCCCCTGCAACATTTCAACGGGCTATGCAAGAGGTATGAGGGCCGATGAATGGAAGTTTGTATTAAATTATCTGATGACGCTAGTGTGTTTTCTAAAGTCTTTTGATGAACATGATGTCATTTGAGACAAAGTCTTTCAGGAAGTTGAGGAGAGGCAGCCTAACAACTCAACCAAAAAAATGTACTTTTGGGCAGCAAAAGGTTCGTTATCTAGGCCATATTGTGAGTGAGGACGGGTGAAGCAAACGGATCCTGACAACTTGAAGGTAGGGACCAAATAAATAAAGAGTATCCTTACCTACTAAGGGTCTGAAGTTCGTGCTTTCTGGTTTTGTAGGCTATCTTAGGCGTTACCATTAACAAGCTTTTTGCAAAATAGCCGAACCACTTACTCAACGACACGGAAGCGACGGACCTATGTTTTGTCAAGTGAATGATAATAATCATTTGAAATTGACTGAAACAAAATTGTGGAGGCACTATTTTGGTATTTCATCGTTCGGGACACCATTATATACAAACCGATGCGAGTGATAAGGGTTGGGTTTCATTCTAGCTCAAAAACAAGACGGGAAAGAGAAAGTAATAGCTTATGGTGGTAGAGAGCTCTCCATACTCGGAGAGGAGAAAAATTATACAACAACTGAACTAGGAAAGTCATAGCGTTGTTGAAGGTATCAAGAATACTAGCGCAATACTGATCAACATTCTGTCAAATTCCTTATTGTAACGGACCACTGTGCTTAAAATGTGATTTGGTCAAAAGCGAACCACTGGTCGGGTAGCACGTGGTTTTTGAAATGCAGTCATATAAGTATGAAGTTGTCCTATATTAAAGGCGTAATAATAGTAATGCAGATGGCAATTAGTGAATAGCATTTCTAATGTAGGACTCCTGTACTTCATGTAATTCAGTGCACATGGTCCTCTCAATCAGGCTTCAGATTCCGGATGGGTTCAATGGACCTCGAAGTATCAATGTCATCAGTGAACCTGCCTGAACCGAAATGAAAAAACCTACAGTGAATGTGGGCGGGAATCTTAAGGTAATCAGAGAGGGAAAAGAATATCTGGCGTTGATAAAGATAAGTTCATAAACTAATACACCTTCCTTTCATATCAATATTGACATTGCAAACAACTTCAAACAGGCTCAATTGTCCCCCCTGACCGTTTGCTGGGTCAAATCTAAGATATTTAGAGGAAGATATACTAACTGACAATGACACAAGCAAGGAGGATACTTTGCAGGCTGATAATTAACTTTGTGCTAAAGGGCCTTTTATATCAAATGCATACACCAGCTAGGAGGCACTTCCCAGAACGTAAAGTTATTACATTATTGTACCCGGGCAACTATGATTATACTTGACTGAGAGTTGTCATGATAATGTTCTTGCAGCACATTTGGTTTCCACCGTACTTACAGTACAATAGGTAGATACTCTGGAAAAAAAGTACGAGAGCATTGATAATTATGTGCGGTCTTGTGCATGCAGTGCCACGAGCAAAAACACATAGGGACAAAAGTGCTAGCTCCATTAATGACAATGAGTGGTTCAGGGGTTTCGGCGTGTAAGTGTTAGACATCCTAGGCCATTTTAACAGTAAACTAACAAATGGAACGATATTTATATGCTTTAGGACCATTGTACCAGGTGGCCAATATTGGTCCCGATTAAATACTACTGGATGCACCTACGTAGCAAAAGATTTTTCACCTCAAGTAATTGTGAGCATGATGCCTCAAACATTATTAGTGATTTAGGGTTACACGAACTTCTTGAGTAAATTTGTGCTTGACGTTGTAGGGATAATGGTACACCGAAAATTGAATACGACGTTCGTACCAGCCTCAGTGCAAGCTTACAAGAAAGGTTATTCTGTCATTCTGGATTACAATATCTTCATTATGTCAATAGATTTCATACCCCCCCAATTGGGCCGAGTTATATTCCTGCTATCAATGCTATCGTTCCACTCCGCTGATATTCAGTTGGATTTGTCCTTTCCTTTTATTATATGGCAGAGAGCTAGGCTACCACTGGATGTGACATCGCTGAGTGATTTGTAATATCCAGACAGACTGTAAGGGAACCATGGGGTGCAAAAATTTGGGTCACAAATGCGGTTTTCCGTGCCGTTTCTAAGCAGCATTGCTGAACTTAATCAGGGGCACACGAAAGCACGTTATGATACACGTGCACAAGAGGTGAATTATCAGGTGGGTGATACCGTTTGGATTTATATACCAGCAACCCAACCAGGATTGTCTCGTAAACGTTAAAGTCTGGTCAGGACCATACTTGATTGTTGAGCAAACGGGGCCTGTCAATTTTCGGGTGCGAAATCTTGCTAATAACAAACTCTTGCCGCCCCTGTCCCACGCTAATCGCTTGAAGTTGCTTACGATCGGTGGTAAGGCCAGAAAAATAATGTACATGCCCAGGGGACTTTGTGCGAGAGGACCCCTTTGGTGGTATAGGGGATGGTGACTGTCCTGACATGATTCATTTTTCCCACGATGGCAAACACAAGGATCGAACCAAGATAGTGTACTCTAGTCCCAGGGTTACCAGTAGTACTGCCAAGAAACCACGTGAAACATATGAAGTAGAAAAGATCATTAGGGGCAGTATAGAAATAATAAGCTGGAGTTACCTTGTAAATGGGCGTAGATTTTCCCAGTTCTCGTAACTCGTGGCGAACCTGTGGAGGTTGGAATGGTGGTAAAGGGAAATGGGGAAATTTGGGGGAAGGAAAAATCTTAATCAAGCTGCTTTGGACTTTTTGCAAGAAAATCCCAGTGAAAATATCCGAAGATTAAGGAAATTCAGTAAAATTTCAAAATTTGGAATGTTTACATATGTTGATCATGAAAATTGCAAAAATTCTGAACATAGGATATTGGAAACCACTATAATATTGGAACAGGTGTATGTTATGGCAAAAGTGGTTATGACAAAAATTGTATTGTGTGGAGTATCAAAATGATGAATTGTGGTGCGTGTATTCGTTGAGCTTAACCTTTTGGTGTTACCTAGAATTAAGTGGTTATTCCACGGTATTATCATGCTGAAAATAGTTTGATATGTTAATTGAATATAATTATTTAGACAATGGTATTTTATTGCTTCGTACCCTTGCTGAGTGTATATTTCAGAGACGTCTGTTCTGTGTCCGGCCCGCGGGGTGGTTTTGTCTATTTCTTCTGGGAGTAGCTACCAAGTCTACAGTATTTGCGCGCACTTTGCATTATAAATTCTGCGATTTGAACTTGACACCGAAGAACGTCTGTTTTATGTGTATTAAGGGAATGTGAGTGTACTTCGTTACATTGGAAGGTACGTGGGCATAAACCATTTGCTAGGCCCGATATTACATTTGAACGGGCCTCTAAAAATTTTCCGACTTTGGGTATTATGGAAGTGTTCGTCGTCGGACTTCGTAAATCTTCAACACTCGGTGATATGGAAGTGTTCATCGTCGGAGTTTGGAATTTGTCGGGGGTCTTCATTTTGTCGCCGTATTTACTGTAGGGAATACATATTTGTTTCATGGCTGTGGAGTTTAATACAAATGGTAACACACCATAATTTGGGTTGAAAACATTTACTTCTGATAGAAAATGGTTAATATAACGCTGGTGCGTTATGAACAGTCATTTATCATTCCATTTAAAAATTGGATGCCACGCAAGTTATGGGTGCTTTGATAATCCCGATAGTGGGGTCAAGTGAATATTCTCGTCAAGTCATTGTTACTCGACACGCTTCAGATCCTACAGCAGCGTATCTTAGGCCATGGATTCGTTGGTTGTAGTTACTGAACTTAGGGAGTACTTTTAGGGGTAAATTAAGTTTTTATTTTTGTGTGTTTGATCATGCTAGAGGGATCCTATGATTTATAATTATAGTATCTTTTTGTCATCGTGGGGACGATCCTGTAATGGTCATGTATGACAGTATCGTTATCACTTGATCCATTGGAACTGCATACATAAGTTCAGATAAATTGTAAGAAAACAATCACTCAATTAGCAGAACTCCAATATTCATATATGATTACATCGCTCGAGTCTTTGTGAGAATACGTGTATTCAAATTGTCAGGAGCCAATTCTGTACGGTGGGGTGATGTTATGGCGATATTTTTTTATGCTCTACTAAGAATATTAGGGCCGGATAGGGGAAGGTTCATTGTATTATTTTATCCTTCCGCACATATTTAAAGGCTCGCCAAAAAGGGATTAAGTGTAGTCCTCGCCCGATGTGTTGTGTTTGCTCGTACCGTAACGTCTACAGGTGTGTGTTAATCTTAGGTTTCTATAATTACTCGCGAGTCAAGTATTGTTCATGCGGTTAGTAGTCAAATAAAGGTTTTAAAGAATGCATTCACAGACGTGCTGTAGCGTTATTTGTTCTTACGGCTGTGGTACGGGTAAACTGTTTAGTTAAACATCACAAACATGAGTACCCGTTTTACGTAAATTCTTGGACATGGATGATCCCCAATGTTATGAAGATGCCCCGGTCAAGATTACAAAACTACTCATCGAAAATGAAATTCGTTACATCCGTTATATGCAGCGTGAGCATGAGCTGCGGATCAAAAACAATCGCCTTTCCGCTTAGAGCGGTTTGCATGCTAAGGTGAAAAGTTCTAGAAATATTCGTGGTAGTAATCATATTTACAGTAAGAGAAATAAGAATCAATCATGAAAAAGTCACACAAAAATAGGAAATTTAGGAAATTTATCACTGAAGGGGTGGTCTGTAGTCTTGAAAAGTATATTCTCCAGTTGGTTACTTGTTCTACGACCCTTCCAAGCCATTGGACAACAAGTTTCCAAATGCACCACCTTATTTGATGTTGTTTAGAAAAAATAGTTCACTCTAAAGATCTCTGAGGGAACATTTAAGGGGTTGATCTTCGGACAGGGGTGCACCCAACAGAATCAAATACCTTTTGTCCATAAATTGGATTTTTTTTCATACGCACTCTTAACAGGAATTTCTAGTTGACCGCCTCAGTAATCATATTAGATAGGTGAATGATTACATAATAAGTCCCCACTACTCAGGAGAAGTGAATACATTCATAATTTTGAATTACGTAACAATGCCTTTTGTTGGAGCTATAAAGGCCATAAACGTCCTGTTGTTCCTTTCCCTTCTCCAAGACTGTGTGCACTAGCCCACGTTTTTCAGAGTTGGTTTTTACCGTTACAACAACAAAAATTGACACAGGGGTTCCCTATGCTATGCCTCGTCAACCGCATTGTCAATACGCCGAATAGTGCTTGCACTCCAAAGGAAGTGTATAAACAAGCCGTTCCTGATTTCATCGAGATATCGCACACTACGTCTGTAAAATCCTCAGACTCATCTAGAGGTGGGATTTGAGGCCACGAAAAATCTTCAGGACGACACACGATTGACTACCAGACGAATTGATGCCCCCCCGCTGCCTATCTGGCCGTAGAGCCCGTTAAATGCCAGCGAGCCGTCTTCGTCGTTTGTGGAGAAGACACTATAAGATCAACGTTTCCCGCCAAACTAAATCGGAGATTGCTTCAAAACGGTTACCAAAGTACGAAGGTGAGCAGATTAAGACCAAATGTCCATGCCACAGAGTTGATCGACTTCCGTTGGGCTATAAGAGCACAGAATATTACAGCTCGGACACTGGAGACATTTTGTCTTTATGATGAGAGCTGCTTACATCCTGGCTCTGCAAGATGGAAGACAAAGGGTCGATTCGTGGTGAGAACCTCCGAATGACTGTATCATGAATCGACTCAAGATGGTGACGGCTCAGTGATGGTAATGGTCCCTGTATTCATTATTGAAGAAAAACGCCACTGGTGGTGCTAGATGGAAACGTCAACGCCCCGGTGTGTACCAGGACAAACCACTGCCTGCCACATGCAAGAAGGGTTTTTTGCAAACACTTTTCGGCCGCAAGACGACCAATCGACTCCTCACAGGGCCGCTGTAGTGAGACATCTTTGAGGCACAGCTGTGGGAGGCAGATACCATGGCCTGCTTGCTCCCCTGATTTGAACCCTATTGAGCAGGCTTATATCTAATATACTCGTCACGTCACGTCGCGTTCGCGTCGCGTTACTTCGCGTTGCGGAATAATAATGGTAATGTGGTTTTCCTCCGCTGGTCGAAGTAAACATGTGCAAAAATATCAAGTTTTAAAATATTGCGCATGGACGTAGTTTCACCACACCATACACAAATCAGTCTTGATCAATAAAACAGTTTGTACTCAAACTCTCGTTACATTGTTACTGGGAGGTGTAAGGAACTTATTTAATGACTTATATGACGCATATTTAACACTGGACACACCATTTAAATTTGAAAGAGGGACACACCATTTAATTTGAAAAAGTGGGGGAGGTTTGGAGAATTTGTAAAAATAAACCAATCACCTACAATAGAGCCAGAACAAGTTTCCCCTCTTTCTAATAATGAAGACAAAAAATAAAAATGGCGCAGCGTCAAAATCTCCGGATCAATTATACTTTTGGCAAGAAAATATCCAATAATAATAATAAAAAACTTACCACCCCTACCCCGACTTGACTTCTGCCCCCCCCCCTTTGAATCAAATGGTGCTCCCTCACAGAGCAGGGGGGCGAGCTGTAATTGCACGAAAAAAGATGGAGCCGAGTGGCGTTGAACATGAGGTCCGTGTATGGCACGCCATAAAGGCCATAACGTTGCGCTAAAACGCGTTGCGAGAAAGTTAGCAACGCTTTGCCAAATGTCCAACGCGTTGCGGTGTCGGCCAATTAATATCATTTTCTTTGACCGTATTTAAAAAAAGACCCACAAACGCGTTGCAAAGTATTAGCCAACGCGTTGTAAACTCACAACGCGTTACAAACCTTAACAACGCTTTGTGAAGACTCGCAAAGCGTTGTGAAGCTTGCAACGCTGCGCGTTGCGAAGGTCGCACAAGCCATAAGGGTCATCACGTTTGCGCAACGCGTTGTGAGAAAAGTAGCAACGCGTTGCCGACATTTCGGGCAACGCCGTTGCGGCATCGCCAAATAAAAATCATGCTTTCTGTGACGGTTATTTCAAAAATAGATCCACACGCGTTGCGGCATACGTTATGACCCTTAGGCCTTCACAACGCGTTGCAAGCCTTCACAACGCCTTGCGAACTTCACACACGTTGTAAACTTCACACCGATTGTGAAGGCCATAGGGTCATAAACGTTATTGGGGCCGCAAAAACGCTTTTTGTGGAGGTTTGCAACGCGTTGTGTGAAGGTCGGCAAAAAAAAAAAACGCGTTGTGAGATTTATATTTTTGAAATACGTCCAGAAATTCATGATTTTGATTGGCCTACCCCGCAACGCGTTGCCGATATGTCGCAACGCTTGCTGAAATGTCGCAACGCTTGCCGAATTTCGCACGCGTTGTGACTTTTTCAACAACGCGTTGCGACACTACGTTATGACCCTTATTTCTTGTGGACTTTCGCACGCGTTGTGAAGCTTGCAACGCGTTGTGCAGCTCGCAAAACGCGTTGTGAAGGTTTGCAACGCTTTGCAAGTATCTAGCAACGCGTTTGTGAGTTTACTTTTTGAAATACGTTCACAGAATTCAATTGATTTTGATTGGCCTCACCGCAACGCGTTGCTGAAATGTCGCAACGCGTTGCTGAATGGTCCAACGCGTTGCGAATGTCGCAACGCGTTGCTAAATGTCGCAACGCGTTGCTGAAATGTCGCAACGCGTTGCTGAATGTCGCAACGCGTTGCGGCAATACGTTTATGCCTTTATGGCTTGCCATATCGTGACGCATGTAAAAGTTATACACAATATTTTTCTGACAATGTACTATCCACACCCTTCAAAGTGGGAGAGGGTTAAATTTGTCCTCTGTTCCCCCAATTGACGAACATGGTGATTGGTTTTTCAGTGAGACGTTATATTCTAAATAATAGAAGATCTTCGATTTTGGTAATTGCCCGGGGGGGGCACTCCCTAAAATAAAGGTGGCGGGTATTTGGCACGTGGGGCAACATTTAAATTTTAATTATTGTAGTTTTTAACCATATTTAGTTGTCTATATTATGCTTTTAACACCATTTTAATATGTATTCCTAACTTTTTCTGTGTGTGTGTGTGCTGTCAGTATTGAAGTGTGTGTTGTTGGTGTTGGGTGGTGGTGAGGTGTGCGTGTGTGCGTGGGGGTGTGTGTGTGAGTGGTGTGGTGTGGAATGTGTGTAGTGTTATTTATGTGTGTGTGTGCGTGCGGTGAGAGTCTGGTAATTTCGGTCTGCATTCACTATTGTGTTTCGAAGTGCAATTTTTTTTTATCATATGTTTTAAAAGTGGAAATTATTTTTAAACCTGTTTGCGTTAACATTTCTCTGTGTAATATTAATTGTAGATTTATAATAATCCAAATTAGTTCATATTATTATGCTTTTTTATCATTTTAACATTTATTCATACCTTTGTACACGGACATGTGGAAGAGCAATTGTTATTGATATGTTTATAAAAACCGTGTTTAAATCAAGGTAATTATTATTATTAATTAACCTGTCACTGAACGACCCCTTTTTTTACTCTCACTTGATGCCTCACATTTTTTATATTACAATTCCTGATGACCCCCTTATTTGTATTTTTATGCTTCTCACAAAAGCCCTCAGTTTTCACTGATGGAACTCCAGCATATGTTGCTGAATGACCCCCTTTGCAGCAAGTGTGAGAGGCTCACTATTGCCCCCCAGTTTTTTGTATCCTCCTCACCAAATGAACCGCCTTTTTTTTTCCCTTAAAGTTCCTCACCGAATGCACCTACTTTGAAATCCCATCCGCACCTCCGTCCACTTTCAGTATATGAGTGCCCCTACACCCTACCCGCCCCCCGAGGGAGAAATTGGTCGGCTCAAATATTGGTGGTGCTTTTTGTATGCCCGATTGATATTAGACCGAGGGGGGACTCGCGTACTGATAAGCGCGGCGATAATAGATGACGGGTCGCATGTGTGGCCACATATTGACCCTCTTTTTTTCAACGCGCTCTCACGCAAATCCTTTTTATTTTGCTGTCACCCATGGCCCCCTTTTCAAATCAATTACTATCAGTCACTTAAGACCCCTTGGTGACTGACTAGAATGTGGAATTTCTCCCCCGAAATCTAAACTTAATTGCCAGTTTTTTCTGATTTGTGGAAACATTTTTACAAGAATATTGACAATTTTATGCAATTTTTTTCTTCAGTGTTTCGCCATTTTTTTTTCCGGGTCTTTTTCACTGATTGATCCTCCTCCCCTCCTTTTTTGGATCTCACGCATTAACCTCCTGTTTCTGTGTCCTGGCCCTTTCATCGGCTGAAATATCCCCATGTTTTAATTGTCTGCCACACATCCCCGTCACTTTTATATTCGAGCCCGGGCCCGGATAAAAAGAATTTTTTTCAAAAAGGAATTTTTGAAAAAGTTTCACATTCACCATCCCTGTGAATCATATTTCACGAGGGACGCCAAAACAGAGAGTGAAAAAGTGTAGATTTTTTACGTGTATTTAATGGACTTCATTGTTTGTGTGTGTGTTGCGCCTGGGAGACGGGCTATTGGATTTTTCAAATAATTTCCGGTAAACCAAGGAAAACACACGTCGCGGTTTGTGAGGAAAGTTGATATTTCACTAACCAACATTTAATCATATTCCTATACAAGAAGAAAAGCATAATTATAATACAAATAACTCACTAACGAGGGGAAACATCCAGCGGAACGTACCTGTTACTTGACGTGACGCGACGACCCGACGCGCGCGACGTGACGTGACGGGACTCGTATATTAGATACAAGCCATTGAGCATAGCTGGTATGCCTTAGGTTAGCCTAAGGACCGTTCGTAAAGGGTTAAATATGGACATTGACCGTCGGAGTGGGAGAATATACTTACTCTATCTGTAAAGGTTATTTAGTTCCCCTATACATGGCGATGTTCGAAAGAGATGATCATCCAAGTAGTGTGGCGATATACACCCTAGATATCATAATAACTCCCATTCCATCAACCATTTTATTCCAACTTTCTGGGCACAGTGGTATTTATTTAAAACTCCTTCATCCATCGTTGGTATGTAAAAAAACGAAATCTTGACATACAAATTACTACTTGTTTGTCATTTGTTACCAATCAATATTTTCCTATTCCAAAAAACCGTCGGAGTTGGAAGATCTACTCTAACGGTAATGTTATTTTCTCCAATTTTTATGTATGCATACGGAGGAGGTCGTATAGGTCCAGATACTGTAGCACCCATGGCCCGAATCACTCAACCATACTCCAAATCGGATTCTGTGGCCTGTAGTCTGTATTGTCTTTAATATATTTTGATTCATTTTCGAGAGTTTGCTATTTTGAATGAGGCTTGATCGTCTTCGTCTGCTCCGGATTACGCGTTTCTGGCTTCACTGAAAGAACGTGGTTACAAAAGCAAGCACAAAATAAGACAATGTTTGGTAGGATTCTGTAATCGAAAAATGTCATGTTAGGGGAGTTGGCATAGTGTTGTGGAAACAACGGGGCGGTGCGCGATGCAGTGGCTTCGCTCAAGAATGCCCCAGGATAGCCTTGAACCGTTTTTGCCTCATAGCACTACACTCAATCTATCATCACTGCCTTTTTCAAGAAAGTTTCACTAATTCATACCATAATTTGCGTAGCATAGTGGCTAGATCTGTGTATTGGTGCAAGAGGCTCCAGGATCAATCATTTCTTCAGCTAGTTATGTTGCAATATTTTTGTATCGCATCCATCTGTATCTATAAGTTTTTTGTTTTCATTTAGAAACCTAATAAATGGAAGTAGGTTCAAACCCTCACACATTCCACATAACCATTTGCAAAATATGAAATTTCTTCAATTTGATCGCAAACATGGCAATGACAGTCTAGGCTATTGGAATAATGATAGATATATTTTACATAATAAAATAACATACCCCAAAACAGGGACATTAATAAGAGGTTAAAGACACCCAGGTATTAATTTGTAGGCCAACTTTAAGTTTGCCGTAACTTTAACCAACAAATATGTCTATTACATGAATATCATAGACTCGTACTCATTGATATTAAAACCACAAAGGTCATAGACCGGTCAAACAGGGTTCATGCCATGGGAATCAGGCTCCGGCGTGTGTTTTCTTGTGTTAAACGCCATTTCCGTTGTCTGCTGAATAAATGTCACCGGCGACATTAAAGCAATAACAGCACATTTTTGAAGAGCGCCCCCAATTTTAAAAATTTGATATTTTTGCACAGTTATGTTGGTAATTGTCTAGGAAACTACACCTGCGAACGAGACTGCTCAAAAATGCGTATTTATCATAAAATAAGCAATTTTGTAATTAGAATTGGGATCCCAGATTGTACTTAACGGCAGAGCTGGAAATGCTAAGTGTATGTCCGTCAATGCATGCGTCCATGAGTAAATAGTGCCACCTCAAGAAAATGACTTCTAACTGGACTTGCCTGAACCAATAAAACAACTATTGGATGAGCGTAGATACATGGCGCTATTTCCCGGCTATTTCATATTGGAAGGCCGTTCCAGCAGCCGTTGAATTATTATCGGAGATCTCGATATTAATTATTCTAATTCATTCGTTTGCGACACATAGACATTTTTAGCTTAACCTTTCACAGGTATAGTTTACTAGCCATTTACCAATGCAACCGTGTCAAAATCTCAAACCTTTTGAAAAAAATTTGGGGCGCTCTTCAAAAAATGTGCTATTATTGCTTTAATTATAAAATCGTTCTGTTTATACCCACAAGGGCGCGCTGATTTAGTCTTAAAAATTTCAGATGAGGGCTAATGTATATAAAAGCTTTACCACCATGCTTTATCAAATTTGAAAAATCGTGAGGACGCACAATTTTTCAAATTATGCCAGTGTAACTTTATTTTTTAAAATGCTTTTAATTGAATGTATTATTTACATTTATTTATTTAATTAACTCATTTTGGGCACAATTATTTATGCTAGATATACAAAAACGCCATTCAATAGCTACTTGTGTGTTTTTGTCTTTATATATAATTATGACTGTACGTGATTGGGATGATGGTTGAATACCTTTGCTTGTTAAAGACACCTTTTTAGAATTCACCATTGCATGTTGATTTATTATGTCTATAACTACATGGACTTGTTGATTTATCTAAGGGTTAACATAGCCTGTCGCGTATAACACCTTTGTCATCCATTCAACCATCAATTATTTACCATCAGCATCTAAACTGTCAATAGTTACAGCAGTTACAACTTAAGGCTCTATCTTCCTTTTCTTTGTACTGGGATCAGCTGTCTTTTCAAGCTCTGTTGAAGAATTGCCGCACAACTTTGACATCGCACATTCATGCCGCTAAGGCAATTTTCACAATTGAAAACCTAAAGATCAGATCCAAATAACATCAAAAATAAACTAATTGAACTTTACAGACCATAATTTCTATTAATACCAAGATAAGGTTGATTGAACTCTAGTCTCACTTCAAGTGACACCTGATATTCCTCCCAACAGAGTATAGCAGGGTTAGTAAAGCACTGTCTTTAGCGATGGTCACCTTTCACTCGTAACTGAAACCCAAACGTTGTCACAATGTAGGCTGAGTAGCTTTTGAAGCTGTTGAAAATTTATTCAGATCAATTACTCACGCCTCTGCATTTGAAATAATAAAAACAGTTTATAGAAGGTAAAAGAGGAGTCTAACAAAGGACAATATATTTAAACATACTAAATCAATCCAATCAGTTTCACATATGTGATCTAAATAGCTCAAATATAAGTAATTTCCAATTTTGCTATTATAATTTCATTGCCGGTATTTCTTCCCACCACTGTTGCATTGAGGTGTTAATCCACCTAGCACTTGGCTGATCAATATATTTGAACAAATCTATAGAAGACAACAAATGCAGATTATGCTTTTTAATAATGTACTAAAAAGAAAGCCAGATGCCTATTTAATTCAGTCAGTTCCCTTTGTCTATGAAAAAGACCTAAACGATTGGATTTCATTTTGAACGTAATACGACGATTACTGCGGCACACATTGGTTGTAAATGTCTGCCAATTTTGGAAGTACCTACTACAGTTAGAATCATTCAAGGTGTAGTAGGTATCGATAATCCACCTACTCTTATACAAACAATAGACATGTTAGATGGACCAAAAACATTAGACATGTTAGATGGACCAAAAACATTAGACATGTTACATGGACCAAAATAATTAGACATGTTACATGGACCAAAAACATTAGACATGTTATGTTACATGGACCAAAAACATTAGACATGTTACATGGACCAAACACATTAGACATGTTACATGTACCAAAAACATTAGACATGTTAGATGGACCAAAATCATTAGACATGTTACATGGACCAAAATCCTTAGACATGTTACATGGACCAAAAACATTAGACATGTTACATGGACCAAAAACATTAGACATGTTACATGGACCAAAAACATTAGACTTGTTACATGGACCAAAAACAATAGACATGTTACATGGACCAAAATCATTAGACATGTTACATGGACCAAAATCATTAGACATGTTACATGGACCAACATCATTAGACATTTTACATGGACCAAGACACATTGACCCCTTTGTGATTGTGCACTACCTCGTTAGACGACAGTCTATAGGCATTGACATTATGTCCAACAAGACAAGCAAGGAAAAGGATAAGACATGTATACAACAGGCAATCTTCGTCTTCTGTGAGATCCGGTAATATTTCCTGTCATGTAAACAACATTGTCAAAAAGTGAAATAAATTACTCGGCTTTATCAGAGATGTAACGGTTAATATGAACACTTATTCTGCTTAATAATCACTCTCAGTTTTATGTACCAGAAATGCAATGTAGGAAAATATTTAAAAAATCAGCATCGTGCGACTATCGGAGGATTCTTTGCCAAAGCAGTGGGAGCAACACTGTGAAGATACAGATTGTCTAAAAAAAACTATACAATCAAAGATTGAATTTTTTTGCCAAAATCTTCAGTTCATCTCAACTGGAAGTTAAATGACTCTTTTTAGTAATGTTTCAGCTTTCATGAGATTTTTAGTTTGTGTAATTTGGGGGTCTTGTTCAGGAGTTATGGCCAATTATCTGAGACACTTGGAAAACACGTTGGTCCAGTGTCGACTATCCCGATATCAACAGAGATGCCATTGAAAATCAACTTCAAGACATTCTTTATTGAAAATTAAAGGTGCATTTCGTGATTCCAGCACCTTCTGTTTTATTCATGGTTCACTAGATATCCTTGAGAAAAGCTTATTCACTGTTTAAAAAATAAAATATTGATTAGTTCAGTGCATAATAATCTGATCTCTACAATATTCTTTTGTTTGAAAACAGTCTAACCCCACAAGATGTTACACACCTTGTACCTTTACAAACTGTCCCAAAAAAACTATACAATCAAAGATTAATTTTTTTGGCCAAAAATTTAAGTTCATCTCAACTGGAGTTTTACTGATTTTTTTAAGGAGTGTTCCAGCTTTCATGAGATTTTTAGTTGGTGTAATTTGGGGGTCTGGTTCAGGAGTTATGGCTAATTATCTGAGACAGTTGAAAAACCTGTTGGGCCAGTTTCGGCTATCCTGATATCAACAGAGTGCCAATGAAAATCACCTTCAAGACATTCTTTGTTGGAAATTAAAATAAAAGGAGGTATAAAGTCCTGCTTTTGTGATAAACCTAATTTATAACTTTATAATATCGCAATTGCTAATAACTACATGTAGCATTGGGGAAATTCAATTCCAACAGTCTTTGTTGGTCGGTCTCATCAGCTTTACCTTCATGTTTCTCTGCATAAGTTGGAACCATAAAACACTCTTGTTGAAAGTAAACTGAGACCGTTGAACACCAACCGTCCCCTTTCCTGCATTGCTCTTTGTTGACCACTAGTGCTTTCTTCAGTATATTCCTCCCTGGCATCGCGTAGGCAGTGGGAATAGGGGAGGGTAATTGTCCCTCCACAATAGAGCGTTGTCCACACATTTGTCCCTCACAGACTTGTATACTGTTACCATTAGTTTCAGCAGTCAAATTTCCCCCAAAGTTCCATGCTTCTATTATTGTCCCCTGAGAGTGAGTGTCCCCCCCGCCCCCCTCATTTCACCCACAATATATATTTTCGGTGCTTCACTGAAAAATAATATATTGAGTAGTTGCAAGGCATGATCATACTTACTCTGACAAACGTACAATATTCTTTGTTTTGAAAAGGGTTTTAATCCCACAATGATGCTACACGTCTTGATACCTTATAGTTTCTTGAACCATTAAGTGAAACTGCCCCAGTGGTATGTTTCCATGGGTTCAATGCCATATCTCCGCTTAGTGGGTCCATCAAATTGGATGGAATAAAGCGATGATTTAGCTTATGATCTCGTCAACAAATAAAGTTAAATATCTGGCAAAAATGCACAGTTTATATTTTTTTATAATTTTTAGTTTTATTGTATAGTTTTTTATTGGGAAAATCCGGTGTTGTTCTTGAACCTTTAAAAGTGAAACTGGCTCAATTTGTAGTGTATATCCTTTGGGGTGCAAACAACTGACAATATCTCCGGTTAAAAGGGCCGTCACATTGGATGAAATGAAAGTTTAATATTTTTTAATTTTTGTAGTTTGATTGTATATTGTGTTTTGGGGGACAGGCGTAGACCCAAAACTTTTAAACTAAACTCACAGCTTTGAAAACTAGAAGGATTTACCTGTAAACCTTTCTTTTCTCTTGTTTTTCTTCGCTTAATAACGAACTCTGTTTCAATTTTGGAGGCGGTGTGTCATACTTGAAAGGGATGTTTTTTATTTTCAAGCACTGGATCATACGAGCAATATTCATAATACTGCCTCTAAGTTAACTTTCCAGTGAAATTGTCTGCTATCCCATTAGAGAGACTCCCCTCTTAGGCTTTAAGCAATCTGCTTTCAAATCTAGATTAAGTCTCCCTTTATGGAACATAATAATAGTTTTTTGACGCCTTTTTAGGTGTTTTGTTTGTTTGCTTGTTTTTGTTTGGTGTGTGTGGTGATATAGAATATGTTGTGTTTCTTACTGAATTACTACTGCTCACATCTTCTTTTAATACGAAGGATCATTGATTTCAACCTTGATTTTTCTTTCTGAAAAGCCCATGTGTATATATCAGATGTTTGGGAACTTCTCACCTATTTCCGTATCTTTTCAGATTTTGGTTTTTGTGACACTTGTTTTCGTGCGCTAATGTTTAGGTTACCCGACGACGAATCTTTCTTTTCAAAAACCGATACCTGTTAAAGAAACAACGTAATGCTTAATGAATATGTGATATGCTCACTACTATGAAATACATTCATTCAAACATTGTTCTCTTTGAAGTTGAGCTGCCAGAATGTGCGTTCAATCTCGGTTTGGGTTAAAAGTAGCTTTACCTACGTTACCCTGTGTCATTTCACAAGCAAGAGATTAATAAACAATATTTACGAAATATGTACAACAGAGTTGATACCTTCTTTAATAAGCAACCACGCTATCATAGTGCATGTTTAACATTGTTGAGATATCCACCAAAAGGGCGTAGGTAGGTAATTTTCAGTATACCGATGAATTTCCTTTGAAGGTTTACAAAACAAAATATTAGTGCGGGGATTAAAGCGTGTGAGTAAAACTTGAGTCAAGACTAATAAGCATGGAGTAACACACAAATTTCCGTTTTATACTCCTTATTAAATCCGATTAAGGGGTTTGACGTGTTAGGCTCTACGCGAATAAAAATTTCCAGATTCACATATATGGTATTTACAACGGCGCTGATTACTAAGCGAAATAAAAAATTGGTGTCACCGACTTTGTTTTTGAGCTTAAACCAAAACAAAAAGGTATGTTGTCACTTTTTAAAAACCACGCAAGTCAATGGGAACAGTCCAAATTGACGTTTAGATCACCTACAAAATAAAAACCTCTCGAAAAATTTTGTAAATTTCTAAATATGTTTAGGTCCCTAGTCGTTCTTCAAAATTTTGAAATAAAAAATTCGGGTCACCGACTTACTTTTCTTTTCTGGCAAGACTTCCATATTTACCCCCCTCTCATATATTTCATGCAACCTCAAATTTTATTATTTAGGCTGTTTATTTGATTTTCCGTTTTTTGATCAAACAAGGCCAAAATTAAAATAAATTTTTGTATCATGTAAATGTAACGAAGGGGGGTACATATGGCAGTCTTTCCCTTTTTCCATTACACGCCGAAAAAAACCACTGAAATTGGACCTTTTTTTCAATTTGGGCGGGCTTGTTGGGCGCAAGAAAAATCCGCCCACATTCGCAGCTGCAAAGCAGGAACACAGGTGTAGAGATGCGCGATTTTATTAAACGCAAACAAGCACACAGTTATTCGCGGTATCATGCGCAGGATACCTTGGCAGCTCAAAACTAAAATGATTCATTTGTCCATGACTGGCTCAAACAGAATCGAAGGGTGTAACGCAGCTTTCGCGTACACAAATCACACGTCAAACAAACCCTTAAATCTGTTGAGTAAAGCAGTTTTGAAGCCGAACTCAACGTTACGTGATAAAAGTGTTTGCCGCAGTGGAAGGATCAGAAATTTACATAGCATTGATTCTGATATAGGCAACGTTGACGCCCCAGACAAGTACAGCACAAAATTTGCCACGATGGCGGACATGCAGATCTTATGCCAAGCTGGGGTGTCGCGGAAACGATGACTATCTATTATTTTACACCAACAAGTTATAATCAGCTTAATAAGTATTATTGTGGTGATATGATGATGCAATTTTTTCATGACGTGAAGTTGGTGAGTTTCCGAGTAACCGGACTACAGGGTGACCCAAATTAAAAACTTACCAAACTGAAAGTGTATTTTTCCACTTTTTAATTTTGAGAATGGGTAATGAGCATCTTGTGGGCAAAAAAAAAGCTCCGGTGCCAAACATTTATGTGACTTATCATTTTTTTTTTTCTTAAATTTTTTTTCAATGAAATATCCATGAAAAGTTTGGCCCCCTCTCCTTAAGGCACCATTTGCGCAGCCTTATAGAATTGCGTTTTATGGGTTCCTGTCAGGCTGTCGACATATTTAATAACTCAAACTTTGTACTGAGAGGTTACAAATATCTGCTAGCTCCCATGTTAGTAGATTACTGATTCACAGCTACGTACAACATCAAACAATAGAGTCCCTTGACAACGAGCACTATCCATTTACTGATCGGAGCCAGATATACACTGCACTATTTTTTTACTCAACCCGAATCATTTTTTACTCATTTTGATAGTTAAAAAGGCAAAGCTCTTTTTGTTGAGTAAAACGTGACGCAACAAAGTTTGAGTCGCAGTTTACTCTCCTTGTAGTAAACATTTTAATAATTAAAGACTTCAATATTTAATAATAATTTGTGATTTTTAACGCGCGAATATCACGTATTAATTGTCAAGGCGCTGTGCGCAGCCATGAAATACCGGAATACTTACAGAAAAGATTATGCCAAGAAGCTCGATTTTAGAAGAAATGGTTTGTAAAAAGTTTTCTCCGCTTTTACTCAACAGAGAAGCTGTGACCCTCTTTTAACTAACAGGGTGATGAATACAGGGTGAGTCAAAACTTAAAAATGCCAACATTTCAAAAAAGAAAAAAAGATTGAAAAGTTTAGAAATTGTTTTATACATGAAAACAATAGCTCATTAATATCCCCTGTCATTGGTAAAAAACATCCAAAGTTTAACGTTCGCAGATTGTAGATATGGCAAATTAAAGGAAAAGCCGCCAAAAAACCAGATTGCCCACGGTTGTACAGCAGCAAAGGCATTAAATTATGTAATTGTAAATGCTTAAACCTTTGTTTTTTCTAAAGCAAAACCATAACCTAATCCGTACCAATGTTGTTGAAAATTTATTGAACAGTAGTCAATGACAGTAGCGTACTAAGCTGAAAAGCTACCCGGTAAAGCAGGAAAGTGGAAAAGGACAAGCTGTAGAAGAAAAAGGGAGGGAAGGGAGAGGAAACGGATTGAGATGCAAAGGAAAAGGGCCAGATATAAGTGAATGTTCAAAATATTGTTACCCCAAAGTAGGCCCCTCCCCCTTCTCCATCAGATATGAAGGCGTCGGTAAAAATGTGGGTCAAAAACGGCTGTATGACACATGATTGCTTACATCCATTATTGCATTCAAAGTTTCCGGAAAAGATATGTGATCCTTTCGAACATCATTGAAATAATGCTTCAAAGTTAGGGTGTTAGAGTCGTAATTTTTATTGATTATCAGATAATGAAATTAGTTTGGACATTTTTCTTGAAATGAAGGTTTACACAATGTGTTCAAAGCAAGCAAAGAATGTCATGATGTAATGCGTAGAATCATCCAAACGGATATTGCCCATATCCACACCAGTGAGACCGTGAACAGAGTGAAAAAAAATGGGTACCTATATTTAAATTAGCATAACTCTCAATGCAAAAGTTCAAAAATCAAAAATTCTTAGAGGTGACTAATCTTTGTTTTTATTTGATAGTCAAATATCGTTAGATTTGGTTACTGCTGTTTCTTGTCTACGTCAAGGACATGGTTCTGCTGTAAAGTGGTAATTGCTTCTTTATGCTGATGATTCAGCTCTGGGGGTTCGCATAAGGACGTGGTTGTCATGCAGGAGCGGCTCAGTCTGGAATTAGAGGCTGTGTGAATGACGTGGTTAATAGAATAAATTGTCTCTGCATCGTGGAAAGACTGAGTCAGTCCTGTTTGGTACCAAGCCCGTAAATTTTGAAGGCATCAGAGCCTGTGAAACATCAAAATGGGAATGAAATATATCTCCGAAATCTGAAAAAAAATATTAGGCGTTGATGTACATCAATCTTGAATGGGGGAATTACTGAAGCAAGATTTTGAAAAAAAAAGCAGCAAACTCAAGGCTAAAATTTTTTGCATAGAAAAGGGCATTTTTTAAATGTACAGACATGTCCCAATAAAACTATAACAATCAAACTAAAAATTCTAAAAAAGATAAACTGTGGCATTTTTGCCAGATATTTTGACTTTATTGTTAGACAAGACCCTAAGCTAATTCCTCGCTTTTATTCCTCCAATTTGAAGGACCCTAAGCGGAGAGATTGGCAGTTGAACACAAAGGATAAAAACCAATTGGGCCAGTTTCACTTGAAGTTCAAGAAACTAAAGTTATAAGGCGGTTGTTGGTGTGTATGCATCATTGTTAGGATTAATCTTTTAAAAAAAAGCAATATGTACCGATCAGGGTGAATGTATTATAAGGCATTGAACAATTCAAATCATCTTATTTTTCAGTGAAGCACCAGAAATTATTATGTGATGGTGAAATGAGGACTCACTCTCAGGCCGAGGAGGACAATGATCAGGAAATTCCAGGGACATTTGGGGAATTTGAAATGCTGAAAATAGTAACAGTCTACAGTCGGTTGCGGTCAATTGTGGACAACGCTCTAATGTGGAGGGACAATTACCTTCCCTCTTCCACACTGCCTCCAAGGTGCCAGGGAGGAATATGATAAAGAAAAACAGTGTTCAACAAAGAGGCAATAAGAAGAAAAGGATAGTTGTTGTTACAAAGGTCTCAGTTTACTTTCTAAACTTTCTTCTACCTTTGCATTAAACTGGAGCAAAAAAGGCTTAGACACACATGAATGTTTCCAATGCTACAGTATTTATAGCAATTTCGACCATCTAACGTTTATAAATTATGTTATATCACAAGAAGCAAGCACTTTATTAAAGAGGGGGGGGGGAGGTGGGTGTTGGGTGTGGGGAGTCGGGAGGTGTGGAAGTGGGGGGGTGTGGGTTGTTAGGGGTGAAGCGGGGAGGTTGTGGGTGGGTGGGGGGTGGGTGAGTATCTGGAATTTGGGGGGGGGGGTGTTTGTGGTTGTTGTTTTGCTGTGAAGGGGGTTTTGTGTGTTTTGTTTTTTTTTATGTTTTTTGGTTTTTTTTTTTTTTAAATTTTTTTTGGTGTGTTTGTTTGTTTTTTTTTTTTTTTTTTAATTGTCTTGGAAGGTGATTTTCAAAGGCAACTTTGTGATATCAGGCTAGCCAAAACTGCACCCAACAGGTTGTCAACTTTGTCTCAGATAATTAGCCATAACTCCCGAACCAGGCACCCCCAAATTACACCAAAACTAAAAAATCTCCTGAAAGCTGGAACACTCCTAAAAAGAATCAGTAAAACTCCAGTGAGATGAACTTAAATATTTGGGCAAAAAAATAATCTTTGATGTATCGTTTTTTTTGGGACAGTCTGTTATATACCAAAATGCTCTTGGTTTCTGCCCTATCAAGGCATATGACTAGCCTGCGTTGTTGGTAACACCTTGGGTATACCCCTGCACTCTATAAAAAAAACAAAAAACAAAACACCAGGCTTCAAAAACACAGAACTCAAACTTATTAGGAGTGTTTTAAATCTATCTCCAAGGTCCGATATTGGTTTTGAGGAGTTTAGCAAGTTAAACTGGCTGCATGTCAAGATCAGAGTTCAACAAAACATTGTCACTTACTATGTTTGTATATAAACGGCAATACCCTCAAGTACCTCAAGGGTTTTTATAAGTCTCCATGTTCATAAATTTCTAATAGTTCAGGCATCCTTGCCTTATTCAGCCACTATGGGTACCACGGTAAAAAGAACCTTTGGTAAAACGGTATCCGTTATGGAACTCCTCCCATCCTCAGTGCAATCTCAAGAGTGCAAAGACATCTTTAAAAGAGAAGTCAAACAACACTTTTTAAAAATTAAAAAAAAAAAAAAAAAAAAAAATTTTACTTTTTCATAACAAACAAACATTCAAAATTTTATTACTTTTTCATGTTTTTTTTTTAAATATCTGTTTCATGGCCTTATTTTTAATTGACTTCTTTTTCTTGCTGAATGATGTAGTTTAAAAAATGTAATGTCCAACACTTCTCAAATGCTTGCTAACAAAGTAGGGTACAGAAGGTCAAGTCCCCGTTTGAATGCAATGGACGTTTGACCTTTTGTGCCCCCTACCATCAGAACTAAGCATTTAGGCAGTCAAAACTAATTCCTATTTTATCTTTGGAACTCCGCCTATCCGTTGCACCATTTTTTATCCAAATCGATGCAACGTTAAAAATTTGCCCTGACAACTAAATTGACCTCTTTTATTGATTTGCTGTTTTTAGCCTATAACTCTCAAAATTTAAACTTAATATTACAAACTATACCGTTTCTGAATCTTTATGGTGAGACACATGATGTGGTATATTTTCAACATGATTGGATCAATTTAAAAATTTACCTCTGTACAATCGTTGGCTTGGCCCCTCACCATTTGCAGCATTAAGAATCACGTTTTAGGGGTCCATGTCAGGTTGTTAACATATTTAACACTCAAACATTTGTACTTGAGATTTGTATTACAAATGTCTGCTACTGCCGGGTTATACGATCTTCATCACGACCTTGCCACAGGTTGCACAATAGGCTATGTTTTTTTCTAGGTAACCTTGATTTGCTATTCCAATCGGGGACGGGTTGGCGCCGCGTATCTTCCCTCGCCTTTCACCAATGAGTCCCGGTTGCGATCCCGGCAGGGCAGGGGCTCGGTCTCGATGGCTTTCCCCCTGCTTCTAAAATTGAGCTTCTTGGCATAAATCTGTTCTGGTATTATGGTTTTCTCTGATGTGCTGATCGCCGTTTCATGGGCTGCCGCACAGCGGCCTTGAGGCATGTTTACGTGGATATGTGGATGCAAGCTTGTCATCCTGAGCGTTGGAAAGGGGTAAATTGTTAAATGTCTCATACGAGGTTCAAAGGTGTATCTACATGTGATGTGGTCCTAAATAAAAAGGTATAGTTGGCAATATGTAGTACAATTAGCTTTAAATTGGTTCAAATTCTTCATGCGGTTGGCTAGTAATGTAAAAATAAAGGTTTTGTTTTTTTTGACTTTTGACATGGGTAGGGCCAACATGGTCTAGGGGAATCAGCACTCTAGACTCTCTTAAATACCTTCGGGGCGATTAGCCTAAAGTAAAAATATAATTTCCTGTATAGCCATGCCCATACGAACAATTTGAAACAAATCAGATTATTATAAATACACACACTGGCCAAAAGTATTGCAACATGCAGAAAAAAACCGGTATATTCAAAAATAATTAATTTTATAATTGTACTCAGGATTTGTTTGGAACGACACTTACGTATTATTGTCAAAAGGTATGGATTTTCAACAGAGGCGGTTTCCCAAACGCAAATGGTGGCGACAAACCTCTGATTTGATTGCCATGTAAATTGCTTACAGATTTTTGGACTACACATTACGTAATTATTGTCAAAAGTTATGATTTTCAAACAGGATGCTGTTTCCCAAACTCAAATGGTGCGACAAACCTCTGATTTGATTGCCATGTTCCCTAAATATGGCGGTGTTAAAGAACTTGCCGATATGTACTCCGGGAGGGAATTAAGGCACAGAACATAAAAATGACTGCAAAATGGCCGCTAAGTGAATTGTACGGGTTCGTTTAGCACGAAAATTGAAGTGGTTGTATGGACCGGAAATGAGATAACGTCATTTGAAGATGAGAGCACATCCATCACCGTTGGACTCATGAAATTAATGACAAGAAAGAGGTCACGTGGTAACTGGAAAACAACATTTAAGGCAACCGTTGACATTGTGCTGTTTTGTCATGCAATGTAACTCGTAATTAGACACGATTTACGTAAACCACGTGATTTATCATTCGAATTGTTTCGGAGGTCTCAGAATTTCTAGAATTTCTATAAGACCACTGTCTTCCATTGACTTTATCTCATTTCCGGTCCACACAACAACTCCGATTTTCTCCCGTAAAATTTTGCAGTAAACCAAAACGAACCCGTAAAATTATTAAGCGGCGATTTTGAAAGCCTTTCTGTTGTTCTGTGTATGTATTCCTTCTGGATTGCAATCGTCAAGTTTTCGTTTGCAGTTCAATCAAATCAAACGTTTTTCACGCTCTCGGATTCTGGGGAATAGTATCTGTATGAAAACACAACTTGGGAAGTAATGTGGGGCCATAGAATCCATTGGTATAAATTTGAAATCAATCTGGAGTATGAATTTCGTTCATGCATGTGCCAATACTTATATGGCCAGTGTGTGGATTTACCCCATGATTATTTTTTTGGCTAAAGTATACACGCTGATTCCAAAATTTTGAGCTACATTTACTGAGTAGTGAGTACTGAGTGATCTCATTTAAATGAAAAAAGTGCCAATAAAAATTGCAGTAAATAGCGTTGCTCCAATGTACTGGTTTGAGTGATCTTGCATGGGCAGGGTAGACTGCAATTAATAACTTTACCTTACAAAAAGTTCCTTGTTTAAAAGGATAGTTAACTAAAACAAGATGCAACTTGGTCATCTAACAGATAATTGCTGACCCCTTAAAATGCAGATGACACAATGCCAATTAATGTAACTTTGCGAACAACCCGATCGTCGAGCGACTTCTTTCACTTGTTTTCGTAAACGCCAACCAATTGCAATACCCCAGCCAACATCTATAAGGGCCATGTATTTAAATCTGGAACAGAAATCATGTGACTAGCTACTACCCTAGACCTGGCCGTACATAAAGGCACTGTGTAATCCCTCATTTTCTAGCTAACTAAACCTTCGCAATTATTTTTGTGTTCGTATCTTTACAACCATCAATTGAAAATCCCATGACCGACACTCCTCCAATGCTGGATCCCACGAGTATTCAACTCTGTTACAGCATTAGTTAAACATATTGGAACGAGGGACATTCACTCTATATTTTATCTAGTCGTCCAGAAAAAAGTAGGAATCTACCCAATCTTTTGGATCTTTACTTGTAGATATTTTGTAACAAGTAATTCAGATCTGAATATTAGAGACTGAATCTAGTCTGTATTCTTGAAACAATATTTCAATTACTTACATCGACGAATATCTTTCAATAAATTCCACCCTCGATCGCTTTATCTCTATAAACATTCTACGAAATTATGCATGTTAAACCGAAACTTAATGGATGACGTAAAAGTGCTTGAAGAGTTCATTAACCGATGTTGTCGTCTTATTTTTTATAAATTAATACTGGAGATATAGCTATAAGAAATGCTATTTAAATTCCGCTAATTACATTTTATCGCTTTATCAAGAATCATTTTTTTTAAAGCTCAAGAACTCATTTTGCAGCAACATTTTACTTCTCCTAAAGGAGGGTGCAAAGGAGTAATTCGTCTATTTAAATGAATGGATTCAAGGCAACTTTACTGACTTCTACTTGAAATGAGTTGCATTTCCTTTTTAAGGGACCCCCGCCCTGTTAGAGGAAAACAACATATTATAAGTTGACTATACTCCTTATACAATGCCAAGCCAATTTTTCTTTTTATCGTTGATTTTCTATTAAATTTTCTTTTGTGAAAATACAGTGCAAGTGTTATATTACCATTCAAATTTTTGATTAAATATTTTATATCTCAATTTTATTTGAGAAAACGAGTTCTCATGGGAAACAGTACTAGTTACTTTGTTTAATGTTGAAAAGCGAATCGGGAATATCCCCTATATTTTTGTGATAATGCACCTGTTAGATAGATTGCACAAAGGGGAGAAAGATGTAAACTTAGAAACTGAGTCAACTTGTTTCTGCTGTGAGATCAAACATTGCATGATCTGGGGGCTTCCCCCATAAAGTCATATATGTAATTGGATGTAATTTCAGGTGTATGTCATTTATGGTGAGTTTCCAATTGGTCAGCTAGTGCAAGGTCAGTGTTTATGTATGCATTAAGCGTGGTAATATCTATTTACGACTGGGAACGTTGTGAATTCAATATATAATGGCGATTTGAGTAAAGTCGCGGGACCCAGCAGCAGTTGTATCAGGACTAAACCAGAGTCTCTGGAGCTATCCAGTAATAATTATTTATAGCTTAGTTTTATCTACAATACTGTAAGATTTTTTGAGCTTTACATCGCCAGGAATTTTACATATATGGATGTCCGCCGGAGCCGTATAGCTGTCTGCTGTGCTGTCGTCTTTTAAGTCAAAGAGCTTCAGTTTTGAATCAAAAAGATAATTCCAGTTTGTGGTCTAATGAGGACATTAGCGCACCCCAGCACTGAGTGGGGGTAAGAATACTGCGGGACTTAGGCAGAATATTAAGTCGTCGTCGAGGGAAAACCCGTCGTCTTGAACTGCTGACAAAATTACCTATTCAAGTGACTGATAAGTATTGCCCATGAGAATTGTATTACCTGAGGATTTCATCATGTGAACTTATCGCGTCATCTTTGATTTCTATCGTCTTCGCTGTGATGACATATCTCGTTGAACTGCAAAAAAAACGCTTCTTTTGACATGAGTGGACATGTCTTGTTTACAATTAAGTAGAACTCTTTATAAATTGTGTTACCTTACAGTACTGTTTTTGGACATCCCCCCAATTCTTGCAACGAACCAATACCAATCATTAAATCTGTTTATTGATAAAAATTCAGATCATTTGTGCACAATGCATCATTTAATATTTTGTGTTTGAAAGGTATTTCTCTTGACCTTTGACGCTTACGAGACGTCATAACACAATGCAACTCCAATTTGGTAAAGTGGTCGTTAGATCGTTAGATAGAGCAACTCCAGACTATTAGCTAATGATTTAGAATGTTGCTTATTATTCATAACAGGAATTTTCAACAGTAAAATATGTAGTGTAAAATTCATGGGGGGGGGGGGTAGGACACGATCTCTCGATTTGTGCATAGGGATTTCCAAACGTTAATTTGGGACTGCTACTTGCAGACTAATGGCATTCTCGTCTCAGTGACATTACAAAGCATCTCTTAAAAAAACCTGAGTTCAAAAGATCTTAGTAAATCATTATAACTTTAGTAAAATTATTAATGTAAAAATCCGTCGAGGTTATTAACCTCACGCAAACAGTGCAATTTCCAATAACACGGTCATTTTAGATTAAATTCTGCGTGACCATCTAGCCTTCAAGTCAGTCTGTGTGTGGCCGTGTGCATATTGCGGTAAGAGCGCTCCTCTACTGTTAGTTCCTTTGAATAAGACTAGCACTCCGGGTTATTGATGTTGTCTTGATTGCTGTTAGACCTTGGCATGTGTCCTACCCCCCTGTGTACATTAGGCTAGGGCCCATAGCGTTGTTGCTGCTCCCTTCAATATCCAATAACTGGATTTGTTCATGGCTTCTTTTGTAGGGCAACACGAAATGGGTAGTTGTGGGTTGGTTGTTTACTTGAAAAAATGCTTTCGAATGAGTGATCAAAAAATATGCTTTGCAGTTAATCAAGAGGGTCACATTGTTTGGCAATATGCAATGCGGCCAGAAGCGCATACAATCAATCAATGCCTGAACTTATCTTTAATCTGCTTTTTTTAGGTTTTGCTTTTTTTCTTGGAAGTTTCATTCTCATAAGTTCACAAACTATTGATTATGCTAAGATATTAAACACAAGCCGGAAGCTTGGGGAGTTAGTGGTTGGAGGTCTTTTGACATCCAACTCGGACTTCGTCAGCAATCCCAACCTCAAAGATCACAGGCCGCGAGTGACGGGGAATTATAGGCTCTTTATGCTGTCTCTCCAATTCATATGGGTTTCCCACTGGATCTCAACAATGATTTAAGAAATATCATATTATAAAAATGGAACAATATAAAACGTTGAAAAGAAATTACGCTCCAATCAAAAGTGGAAAATGATCGATTCTTCGTATTTTACAACGAAAAAAGGGATTCAACTCAGCCGCAGAAAAAAACCCTGAAAAATCCACTGTAATGTACAGAACCGTGGGAGGATCATAGTACTATTCGTCTCAGATTTCCTAGCAAAAAGGAAAGCGCTGATGAATCTGACGATCAGTGTTTAAGTGGGAAGTCACCAGAGCACTAAACCCAACATGAACCCAAAAGTCTTCCCGAAAGGATAGACAAAAAAGCTGCGAGCAAAAGCGGAGCTACTCAATGGGAAGACATTACCTTTCCCAACGATACTGAGAGACATCGACAAATTTGAGGACCAATCCCGCAATTTTCTGTCAATGTTGTGGGATATGCTGAGGTACTACCCCGCTGCGAATGAGCCTTCACAATCGTGACCACATCGTTAACAGGCAAACGTAAGGATGACAACCGAGAGGCAACACTACTGCATGATCAAAAAAAATTGAGCAGAATACTATCATACAGCGTCTTCCGACTGACACGTTTGCCACTTTTGTCCAGATGCCACTATCATTCAAACGGCTGAAGGAAAGCCTAATCAAGCACGAAGATCTTTGTTGAAACCCCATGAAACCTCCAAATCAGAACCTGGCGAAAACGATACCGACGTCCACTTGGAGATGTACCACAAGGTCAAGTTCAGAAAAAGATGATCTTCGGAAACTCTAAGCGAAAAATGTACGCGAATGTCACCAATGCCACATTTGTAAAATCCGTGACTACCGATGACGACAAAAATGTCCGGAGGATCCGTCATTTCACCGGAAAATTCGAAGAGCAACGCATAAACGAGTGCGCCTAGCGTACAGAAAGCCAACATTTTCCCGGGTTTTTCCACAACCTTGCAGGGTACGATGCCCATTGTTCATTAAAATCTCAGCACAATCGACGGACAGAATCGACTACATCACCAACACGAGGAAAAGTACAATCTTTTTACCAAAAAGATCGTGGTTGACAAATTCATAAAAAGAATTGATGTGTTTGTCAGAGAGAACGTCATTTGACCCGTACGTTGAGTCTACAAATTTTTTTTTCTGAAAATGTAGATACGTACTCATGTTTATTTTTATCGCATGTATTTGCTGTTGACGGGCATATTTAAAATTATTAGATTTGGCTTCCATTTTGAATTGAGTATGGACTCAATGTTACAAGTGCGTTGCACTTGTTCATTGGGTCCTATAGTATAGTATAAATACATAGATTGATAATATATGGTCGAATAGATAATTATCACGATGAAAATGCCCATCTTGGATTTTCTCAAAACGCCCATCCAAGTGCAGGTCATGGAATTACGGCATGTCCCGCGTATGTCCCATACACGCGGGTTCAATCTATTCCAGCCTAGAGTGACGGTCATGGTTGAGAACATTACGGCACATGGCAGGTATACCCCAGACATGCCTACACGCGCCCGGTGTTTGTTCATGCATCTCAGATTCCGCAAGGCACAATGACGATAAAATGAACACGATTCGACCAAATGGATAAGACATAAATGTAACATTAGCATTTAATTGTAGTGAATCTTATGACACTAACAAGCCTAGAATACCTGAAATTTTGCATCATTTGGAGGAGCCCCAAAACCAACCACCGTCAGTTAACAGCACAGCCTGCATGTGTACCAATGTGATTGTTACGTGACTGCAACGGCGGGAACACAAAAAGTGCGTTATTAAAACGTTTAGTAGGAACTGCTAAACTATGTTGTATTCGTATTACGAGGCGTAAGCTTTCACAAAAGTTGTAGCGTGATTCAAAGACTTTGAACAATGCTAGCAGAGCCTCAAACTTAATTGTCCCTACTAATTTTTTAGTTTAAAGCTGATCGAAAATCAACATTTTTGTTTTAGTGAAGGAGGACCAGGTGTGGCACCCGGCACTTGTCGTATTCTAACACCTAATCTATCATTTATTTCAGCAAAAACAATTGTTGTATATGCTCAACTTCTTTACGGTCAGGCCATAAATTGGACCATATCCTCTCCGACTAGATGGGAAGAAGAAGAAATTGAAATCAAACGCGATCTTAGGTTTCTTGATAGCTTCACGTTCATGGCCAGTGGATTGGACAAGCTGAAGAACATAAGAAGTTTTCCAAGATGAACAACTGCAATTTATCTGAGAAGATAAGGGCCCGTCTTCCTTACGACTCTCTGAACACCGGTACCAGCCAAAAAACCTACTCGAAAATCAACGGACACGGACATTTTTGAAGAGGACTATCAGCACGCGAAAAAGGTGTGGGATACATTCAATATGACAAACCTGAGACAGTACCTAATCTTTACCTAAACCGTTCTCTTTACTAGCTGATGCTTTCGAAACTCAGAAAGTGCAGGACGCTCGATCACGGGCTTGGTACTTCACAGAAACCGGGTTTTCCTACGACCGCCTGTTGAAAAAGACGGAAGTCCACTTGGGAACTCTTACAGACATCGGACATGGCTGATGATGATCGAGAAGGGCATTCGAAGAGTAAAGTAAGTATGTTCATGATCAGCGCCAGAAACTCGAAGGCTAACAACAAATGGGACAACATGGGAATTACGATCCGAGCAAGCCTTTCATGTACATTCAGTACCTTGACGCCAACAACCTATACGGGTGGGCGATGAGCCCTCCCTGCCCCGGCGGCCTCCAGTGGGATGACGGACGAGTCAACTCAAAACTGACCTAATACCCTGCCTTGCTTTGCTCAAAGTTGACCTCGAATACCCGCGGGAGCTTCACGACCATCCGAATGGCTTCCCATTAGCTCCCGAGAGAGTGATGGTTTGACAAAGTTGAAAAGCTTTTTCCGAATCTCAGAAACAAGGAAAAGTACGTGATTCACAGAGCTTTGAAGTAGCTGAGTCTTTGGATTACGCCTTACCAAGATCCACCGCGGGTTTAAATTCCAAGAAAGTCCCTTTCAGAAACGGACCTCGAGCCTTAATACAAAGCTCCGCACTCCAGCCAAGAACGAGTTTGAAAAAAAACACTTCTTCAAACTCACAAACAACTCCGTGTTTTGGCTAGAACATGGAAAACATGTCGGACCACAGGTCTACATCCGGCTCGTGGAGAAAGAGCATTTAAACTGTAAACAAAAAGTGGTCATGTTGGATGTTTCGTTAACATTTTTAAGCATTTTCAAATATTTGATACATCAAACTACAAGTAATCTATAAAAAAACAAATTATTGCTAGTAGTAGGAATAATTACTTTTCAAAAGACGACGCACTTTCCTTTGACCGAAAGCTCGCGTTTATGTCCCAAGACAACTTGAAAGTATAACCTCTGAATGTCCTTTGTTTTATTACAAATCTATCAAAAAGTAAAGATTTTCCTTTTTTTGATAGCATATTGTATTAAGATTTAAGCAAAAATATAGATAACATATTTTTAACATCTTTTAAAAATGCTCATGCCTAGTTTGTATCGCATAACTTTGATATTAAAACACCACATAATTAAGCACAAAATTATGTAGCATGTACAAAATGCTCATAATTTACTCGCGCCAGAGTTAAATTTATAGTGACATTGATGGCACTAATGATTTATTTAATTTTTATAAGCAGGCGACTAAAATGGCGATTATTTTGGTATCTCGAGGTTAAAATCGACCGAGTATAAGATTCGTAAGTGTTGACATTTTGGCTCTTTCCTTAAAAGAGCTTGCTGGAATTTTAAAGATATTGTGATTCGATAATTTGAGCTTAAATAGCCAAAGAACTTAGGTTGCCTTGTAATTTGGTATGTTTTATGCATAGTCGATTTGTACTCGACTCTTGAGCTTATTCGGGTAATTTTTCGTATTGAATGTGTAATAAATCATCGAAATCATTCTTTCCAAAGAGCTGAAGCTGAAGACGGCGCAATATTGACATTTACGTAGGTCATCTCCCATTTGTGTCTCCTTTCTAAAAAGTAGCTTTAACGAAAAAAAAAAACCAACAAGACCGAGAGAGTCTAGGAAGCTGCGTACATGATTCCCTGAATCTAGAACATGCAGTTGCCAAGTAGGTCCTATGCCGCCTGGTAGCGTTTTTATTTGGAATGTTTTTTTGTTTCGATTTATTGACATTTTCTTATTTGGTAATTGTTAAAATTTGATATGTCTGGAATACAAAGTAGGTATGAGACTAGCGCATCGTACATTGGAGGGGAGGGGGATATATAGCTGTAACGATACAATCTAGTACACGAGATCATTACTGATGCTTACCCGCATTTCTTAACATATTATATTTCAAAGTGGAGAAAGAAAGAAACACGCATCGCATACTAGAACATAGGGAACAATTATTTAACATGGACATACACAACATGCCCAAGCGTGAACACCCTGGAAAAAATCCTGGACATCCACGCCTGGGCAGGGAATTGAACCCCGGACCTTTCGTACACAAGGCGAATGCTCTAACCACTAAGCCACCCAGGCCGCCCCGATAAACGCGGCTGTTAACATAGCCTAAGTAGTAATTGCTGAGCGATCCGGGTATGTCTGGAATGTTTTTGTTATTATTTGAATTTGTTTTAATTTTAAGAATTTGCTTTATTTTTTCTTTTTTGCTTTATATCTTTTCTAAATGTACACAAAATTTATTTGATTTGATTTTTTAAAGGATTAAAAAATATTTTGTTTATTCGGATTTTTTTCTTATTTTTTGTAAACCTTTGTCTGTTTGTTTGTTTATTTATATATTTGTTTTGCTTGTTTTCTTGGTTATTTGTTTTAATTGAAAATAATGATTTTTTCCTGGATTTTATTTAAACATGCAGTCTCCAAGTAACCGCCTGATATCGTTTGGTCGAGAATGTCTCGGAAGCTGTCCGTGAATCCTGAACATGTTTAGGGTGTACAGAAAGTACTGTCCGCCCTTAAATCTTAAAGAGTAAACATAAACACAAACCAACTTATGTTTTCTGAATATGAAATATTTATTTATAACATTTCATTTCAATACCTTTGGCTCATTTTTAATGCACTTGGGGCCATTGTACTTAAAAAGCATTGCCCCCTTAAAGGTCAATGACCTTTGGGATCCATGCCGCCAAATAAGAGTCGACTTTCACCAGGGTGGTTGTACTGTCGCCGTACCAACCTATTAGACATGTTTAGAAGCTTAGATAGCAATTTCCTTATTTGTTTTGCCTTCTGCCTTCCACTTTCTAGGAAGTTTTCGCTCTTCTTTACTGCTTTTCTTGATCTTCTTGCCCTTCCTTGCCGCCATTTTGAAAGTCTCTGAGGTTTGGGAAGCTTAAAAAGTCACCTTAATACGTGCTTGCTTGGTACTCAGTGAGTGTGTATCAATAGCTTTTAAAACATGCATATGTTTGAGGCCTATATCAAACCTGTTACCCTGAGGCATACAGTTATATGCAGTTATTTTCTCCAGTAAGGATACATGCCACAGTAGTAGGATGCAGGGGCGGACAATACTTTCTGCACACCCTATAGTTGCGATACGTCTCATAGTCCCATACCATCTGATAGCGTTTGTACAAATCGACAGAATAACAGAAACTTGATTGCTTGTAGAGTTCCGAGCTAAAAGCAATAAAGATAGCTTTCAAAATTATTTTCTAATATGTTTAAGTGTAATTGGATGTTAAATAAAGTCACCATTCAATTGACATTTTGGTATTAAGTACAATATAATGTAGTGGTACGACGAGTAAATAATAAATTTTGGCTGCGCGCGCACCTGAAAAATGGAACACTGATAACCTTCTGAGTCCGAAAACCTGAACGAAGCATTCTCATACAGTGCGAGCGTGAAACTTCTCAGAAAACTTAGACATATTTTGTCCAGAGAAACTCTTAACTTGTTATACCGTGTGTCCCAAAAAAAACGCAACACTTGGTGGCAGGCACCATAAGTTTTGAACAAAAGCACGTGACTACTTATTCTTTGTTGTAAGGTAAGGTGGGACTGTTAGCTAATATCCCTGAAAAGTTCATAAAGGTAAAGTCAATTTTTAAAGATATGAACCCCAGAAAGTAAGTAACCTGCAGGACCCATTTTAACCAAATTGAGGAGCTATTAACTACAAATACGGCAATGTACGTTTTGCGCCCAGAACCACCAATATGAATCTCTAAGTCCAACCACCATTTCCACCATTTTTAAAAGACAGGTGCTGCAACAAATATTAACATATGAATGTTTCCATTGGTAATAAATTAATTAAATTGATTACGATTATTTCAGCTAAGAAACGTGCATTTTAACACACTTAAAAGATCGAATTAGGAATGTATGATCAACAAACTCTTTGCATTGTCCAAATAAGACTGCATTGGGTTAGAGCTAATCATTCATCATCATTTTGTGACGGTGTGAGGAATTTAAGAGTCCTACATATCAGAAAGTCCTAGGACTCTGGGTTTCGGAGACTGGGCGTCCGTAGGACGCCCAGTCTCCGGAACCTTTAATCAGGATTCAGAAACTGTGTGTCCTAGGACACAGAGCTTCTGAAAACTAAAGATAACTTTTACTTAGTACGACCCGGACTCTGTATTTTGGGTGACTCTCAAATTCGTTACAACTATCACAAATTTCACGGTCCTCTCAGGAAGCGTCCTAGGACTCTGTGCTATGACGCAAAGTCCTAGGACCCTGTGGTACTGTGATGTAGCGTCCCAGGACCCTAATCTGTGCTGTGCAATCCTAGGACCCAGTAGTACTGTGATACAGTGTCCACTCCCAGGACCCTAAACTGTGCTGTGTAGTCCTAGGACCCTGAGGTCCTGTGATGTTGCGTCCCAAGGCATACAAATATGCTACTCGTACTTCAATTGAAAGGTACTTGGTTACTTAAAAGCAGGCCGAATCCGAGCAGTCCGCTGTGGCGTAGCGGTGCAGACCTTCAGACGACCAGGTATGTAATAGTATATGTTTGTATCTATTGTGATTATGTTATTCGGTGATTGTATACGTAGGTTCGAGTCCTGGTCGTACCGCTTTAATAGTCGGTGGGTTTTAGAATTGTTTAATTTATTTACTTTAATTTTTATTCATTTTTTTTTTATTTATTAGTAAATTTATTACTTCTCTTTTTAAATTTAATTTGATTGCTTATATCTTTTCAATTTTTAAAATTGTTTAAAACTTTCTATTTAAAATGTTGATATTTGGTATTTGTAGAGCATTGTTTTTGGACAGGAAGTTTTAAATAGAGAAAATAGTTTTGAAAAGATGAAAATATTAATATATGAATATGTTAAATTTGTTTTTGTAATGTTTAAACACAGTTTGAAAAGATAAACACTAATATCGTTTGTAAACAGTGATTAACGCGTTTGTATGGTAATAATATATCGATACTATACGCACAAATGTGGAAATGTAAACAGTGCCGTTGATTTGTAAAGCAGGTGTTCATGAAAAGAAAGATGAACCATCAATCACCCATTAAAATCTTTGCGTGTTCAAATAATTAATGAATACTTTAACATGATAATAGTTTATTAACATTTATTAGTGTTAACATCATTGATATAATTGTGTTACTTGCTGATCTTAATAAATGCATTATAGTGTTAATGTATTAGCACTTGTTTTTGCAGTATTATTAGCTCTCATGTGACAAAATGCTTAGACAGGGTAGATAAAAACGTATAGGTTATAATGTATACTACTAACTAGGCTGCATTAAGGCGCAACTATCTTGGTTGCATAGGTGCAATGCTTTCTTCCTTGGCATCTGGAAAACTGCTGTAAATGTCTGAAATGCACTGGTTTGGCCCACTATCAGCTGTACCGACTATTGAGCATCTCGTGCTGGGCATTTTTATGCATTTTACGTTTAGCTTGTACATTAAAGGAGATATTCTTGTATGTCCTCTGTTAAAATTTTATAGAAACATGACCAAAGTTGCCAGTTTCTCCATAGACTATTGTGTGTGTAAGGTAGTATTGCAGAAAGGGTTAAGTTAAACACCAATACAATTTTGAAAACATTGACGTATATATTAAGAGACAAAAATGTTAATAGCAAGCAATGGTTGTTCATAAAATTTTACTTCTACTTATATGAATTCAAGCGTAAACCTTGGGAGCGAGTAAAAAATGGACTCGATTACACCAGCCATTTTGCATCTTTAAATAACACAAATCTCAATACATTATGTAGTATCAAGGAACGGCATTTTTCAGCCTAAATTTACTACCGTTTGTGATGGGTTTCAAAAACAATATCGACTATACGATAATGATGTTTATTACGGTATCCACATTTATTGACAGAAATTAGTGGCACGCGCGAAATGATAAAAATGCTCCTCCTTACATGCTTGCTTAAGTCAAGTCGAGTGGGCTTCTCAAATAGTGATGGCTTTCTGTACTCAACTGTCCAACATTGCAGTTTTTATTCCATCCTCTTCCTGTCCTGTGTCATATGTTTAGGATGTCTATGTAAGTGAGCTGTACTAATCGATCTATGTTCGGAAGTCCAATGTATCAGGCTTGATACGAACTTGTCACTGCTCCTAGATCAGTGGCTCTTCAGCGGGTCCCTCTTTCTCTTAGTTTGGTTGCCACGTTTGGCAGATTTGCGTATAATTCCTTGTTGATGATGGGCTGTTGCCATTGGGTGTTGAAGGCAGCTCTTACCATTATAGTGCATGTGCTATCTGGAAGGTACCATCTGTTTTTTTTTAACTTGCGAGGTAGGTCTAGACTAGAAGTTCACAGCCATAAAATATCACTGACTCAACAGTTGAAAGATCTTTCACCTGCCGTCCTTGGTGGATTACCCCCAACAGTAGTGCAATGTCATCATTGAAGTCGAGATCTGTATTACTTTATGCCCATCTACTCCTCCTCCTCTTTAACTGAAAGCCCAGCTCTTCCTCTTTCCACATGTGGCTATTCCAAGAGCGTAATCAGAGGACGATTTCGGAATGTCTTATGGTTAACCGAGCGTAGATACCGGGGTAAAGTAACGGGTACTCGCACAGCACATAATATTCCACCAATTTGAATTTATAACGGATATTTGAGTTGTTATTTTCAAGTTCCAAAATTCATTCGATAAGGAAATTAAGTTAATGCCTATTATATATATCAATATATCAAGTCTATTATCATTTTTCAGTGGCACCCTGGTGATTAACTAGTGTTACATGGGATTGTGGGGCTTACTGCTCTGAAGCGTAATCAATAAACAATAAGTAATTTCACATAGGTTAGTTTTCCCATCAGCTTTGATCACTTTTGTCTTTGTTTGATGACATTCACAATTATCATGATTAGGTCTGTACGTCTGGGACACCATACGCCCTTAGCATTTTCATCATTTACCTCGGTGGGTGTTATCAAAGGCTTTCTTGAAATCTATGAAGGTAATTATGGACAATATGCCCCGCTACAAAAAATAATAATAATGCCGTCTAGATCTTCGCACCGATTCAATTCTTCAGGTCGTATTCAATCATCCCCAAAGGTCTTTTCTTCTACATGCCCTAGAGAATCTTTACCGTCTTGCATTCCTTCTGGTCGAGTGGAAACTCTCTTGTATTGGGATTATATGCAATATAGCTTTTGTGTCGTCTGCAAGAATTGCAGAAGGCACATAGGGATTACTCTGGTCGAACTGTATGTCTGTGTATCTGTGTGTCTGTGTATTTGTGTGTCTGTGGTCAAAATGTTAACCCTTAATATATTGCATGCCGTATGAGTTCCGCAAGGGCTACGGTGATGTAACTTGGTGGAAAGGAGGGGGCGGGGTGGGGTGACATGTTGGTGACCTCACAAACCGCGACGGCAGACGACACTCGCGGTCCGGGGACCGCGATGTATTTTGATTTTCATCAGCAGCATTCGGGGATTTCCAAGAAGGCTTTTAAAGTGGTTGTACCAGTTTTTTAGCTTTTCTTATTGGGTATTTCCCTAAGCTGACCTTTCTTTGAAGTTTTGCTAGATCTGACCACATTTGCTTTTTTGCGCGTGCTTGCCCTTCTACATTTAATCTGTTGTTGAGCTCATCCTCTGAGACCTTGATGTATGTCTCCTCCAGCTTCCTCTTAGCAAGCTTATCTCACATCTGATGGTGCGCCAAATCATTCATTGTAATTATCAATTGGTATTTTCTGCTCCTTTTCGGGCAAAAACAAGCACCAACTGGGATAAAGGTAGTATTTAGGACAATCTTGAAGTGATGAATGGGGGATGTCGTCATAAAGTCCGCGCAAGGCAGCACAATTGTAAATATCCGTAAACACAGTGTAGAATCTAAAAACAAAGTTAGGAATATCAGATTTCCACGCGGGTTTTGGCTCAAAATTATGGCAAATGACTAGTTTTATATAAACAGAGACTTTTTACTGTTGGTAAGCCAGCAAAGTGGTTAAATATCCATTATCCGTGGCATCCAATACCCATACTAAACCTGTCTTGACATATGACATCATAGTGACGTCATATTCTGGATGTTTGTACTTATTTTGATGCCAATAGAAAGAAGACCATGTAAGCTATCCAGTGGTGCCAAATTTATTTTGAAGTATTGCATGTTTAAAGACACTATCAGTGATTTGAAAAATATTTGAAATTTGCAGGAATAGCTTCAAAGTGAAGGATAAGTCTGTAGAATTCTCATAAGTTACCTTTTCCAGCTGTAGAATTGACTGAAAAGGAAGAAAACGGCAGAGTTCCAAGATACGATTCTCCATTCAATTACGTGCTGTAGTAAGTGTCCGAATGTACAATAATGACTAAAATATCCGATCCTGTCCTTATTAGGTTGCTTCTGGTCTTATCATTTGCAGGGTATGTTAGGATACCTGTACTTGTTACATACATGCAAACATCTGATTTTTGATGATTTTTTCGATTTGCTGATTTAGCAAATCACTGATAGTGTCTTTAATAAGGAAACCCGGGGGGGGGGGGTAACCTCACTCTCAAAAAGGGGATCAGATAGACGAGGGTTATAATACTTGTGCCTGTTCTCTTCAACTGTACTTTGTTGATACGCATCATTGAATGACGTTCTCTTCTTCGCCTTTCGAATTGGAATCATTTTTTCTCATATTTATCTGTCGCAGATACATTAGCATCTTGCAGAGGTTGAGGTTGCGTATACCTCAATTATGGACTGCTCTTGGAGGTCATTTTTATCTCTGAGCAGATGCCAATCATGTCGAGTCTCTCTTGGCTCCATTTTGCGTTACCCGAGACTGTACCTAAACAGACCATGTTATGCTGCCCTCCCATGACAAAAGGAAGTAATGACCAATTTTATGTATTGGAGATATGATGCAAAAACATATTATTTTCTAATTTATTCAATATTTAACCAGATACACAGATTATATAATGCATAGATATGTCTATAGTTGTTATAGTTGATATTTAACAATAATTGGTTTGAACAATGATGACTAATGTGCATAAAATCATCAAAAAAGGGGCAATTTTTTGGTCATTACTTCCTTTTGTCATGGTTTTTCAGAGCATGTCCTATACTTTGAGTGTACAAAATTTTAGGAAGCAAAGATTTGTAATGAGATTTTTCTACTTTTTAGACACATAACTTGGTTATTCTTTTGTTAGACAGGAAGATACCTATATTAACCCTCGTCTACCGAAGGGGGGGGGGGTGGTTACCAACCCCCCTTCAGGTTTTTTCCCCGGCTTGCTAAAACCCCCTTTTTTGGTGCCAAATTATTTAATGTAATTGTCAATTGATAAGTTCCGCTCCTTTTAATCCAAAGACAAACATCCACCGGGGTATAGGTAAGATACAGGGTGATCCCAAAGTGATGGATAGGGGGGTGGTAACCACCCCCCCCCCTTCGGAAGAGAAGTACCAACATGCCTAACACAACACAGGAACATCACAGACACTTGATTTTGCTACCAATAGATAGCTGTGGTCCTCCTCTTTCCATTGATACCAAAATGAGTACCAACATGCCTAGCATTACGTCACAATGACGTCATAAAGTTCGCATGTCAGCAAAACTGCCATTTCCATAGCCACACACAGTGAAAAATTCAATTTTTCGTCAAAAAGGTTAGGAAAATCAGATTTTCATGCGGTTTTTGACTCTACTTGATGGGAAATGACTAGTTTTATATAATGACAGCATTTTAGAGCTATAATAAGGATCCTCCATTCCTTTCGGATTAATGTGAAGTCCATCTGATTTTTGCTACGTCCAGAGCTTTCCCATATTCTTGCACTGATGAGCTGTTTTTACCTGCAAGATGCAACATGTTTTTTACACTTTCTCTTTCTTTCTTCGCGGCGAGAGGACGTGGCATTTTTCAGTCCTATCATTGCAATCTCCTACTACCAGTCAGATGAAATTAAATTAATACGTATCCGTCAGTATGGAACAAAAAACACGACTTTCGCCGATTTGCTGTAAGACATGATTTGCATGTTGATGTTCATGTTTTGTTTGTATAAGAAATAATTTAATTTTAGTAGTGATTAAAATCTGTATTAAAACACAAATACTTGCGTTACGAGGGGTTAGCATCCGTCCTAAAATAACAAACTGTCTATTCTAACATCTTATCACAATGGCCAATTATGTACTTTAAAGTTTTTTGTTTTTTAAACTCGGTAAGCTTGTAAAGTTGACGTGCAGTAATTTTCACCATATTTTTTATTGAAAAACTACAACATGGCGTCGCTATGGATCTTACTCGACGATATTATTTTTCTAACTGGAATAACCGAAAGAAATGAAACAAATTGAAACAATTAAAATGAAGAGAATAACAGGTGACACCACTGAACCTGCCAGGACGAGACCAATCATTTGAAACCAACTTTGACCGATTTGGAACAGGAACAGTCATCATTGGGCTATTCCAGAATTATCCCCTCCCCCCCCCCTTAATTTTCCCACACCATACTTTTCCAAAATATGCAATGGGAATGTCCCATAGTGATCCCGAAAGTGCATTGGAATCCCTTAATGAACCCAGACAGTGCAATGGGCATCCCATCATGAAATCCAAATGTGCAGAGATTCCCACAATGAACATCGTAAAAGCATATCCATATTCCAATTATGTTATTTCAACAGATGTACTGAAAATAATTGGAGTAATTAATGCCAACCCATCATGACCTGGGACCTTGACTTTACTACCCCTGAAAAAATATCTCATTTCCCAAAGATATACTATCACTTATTAAGCCACTTATGTAGCTGTTTCGCTTTTGCGTTCTCGTTGGTCTCAAGCACCAAAAGATACATGATAACAAAAAATGTCCACAATTCCTATGAATTCCCTTCCCATGGTTCACCACTGAATTTGTCAAAACACTTGGAATTCTCTAGTTAATTTCGAATGTGAAATTTGTCATGGGGTGTCACATTTCCTAGAAACCTATTTTGACCACGGCTAAATTGTCGCCATTTCAAAACTGGCATATTGATTTAAGTGTGGCACCATGATGCCGAATGTCATTATGATGTTTACGATAGCTCACAAAACATAATTTCAAATTGCCCTTTAATATTAATAATTACTCCATATTGCCTGATAAAAGGGATCGCTCTTAAAAAGATAAAACTTATCGAAATGGAGTGGAAAACTAACTCAAAATGGGTGAAATTTACTCCATTTCGAGTAAGATTTTTACTCCTTTTTCAATACACGGCGATCCCTTTTTTACTGCCATATTTTTTTAAAGTTAGATGATTTAATTGTGTGTCATTTCAAGCCGACACTCATTGGGTTTCTGTGATCCTTGTATTTTGAAACCAGCCTGCAACGGGCAACCACCATTAGCACACACCTTCCCCCGGACCCTCCCAATTTAGAGGACCTTGCGATTTGTGTAATGTAAGAAACTTCAGAGTCCCACCATTACAAATGTCCTAGGACTCTACTTTTTATTACCGTAAGTCCATGGTGGACGTGCGTGTCATTATCGATAGTCCTCTAGGACCCTGCGAACCTTGGTGTCTATAGGACCCCTAATTTTTAAACCTATGGTCCTGGACTGTGAATCAGCTGTACAATTAGTATACACATCCGCCCCGGACCCGCCAAATTTAGGGACGCTAATATTTGTGTAATGTAATACAATTCAGAGTCCCACTATTTCCCATGTCCTAGGACTCCTAATTTCAAAAACGTTTTTTTCCTAGGACTGTGAATCTGGCAAACCAATGTCCGACTGACTCTAAAAGGCTAGGACTGGCTTCGCTCGTGACCACCTGCATTATGGGTTATACTGACCTTCAATATTTCAATATCTTCTTTGTAATTATTAATGCTATAGCTATTATTGTTTGTAATTGATAGTGTGCAATTTTTGAATAATATTTTTTATATTTCTGATGCAATAATACGAATGCAAAATGGTGAGGCAAATCATACATTTTCCATGTTAGTTATGTATTTTTGCCATTGATCCATTTTGTTGTTAGTTTAATAGCATATCTGGGAATAACGCCTTGTATTCATTTTTTGAAAATTGCTCTTCCGGCAAACGAATGGCACCATTTTTTTTATTTATAATATAACTAATAATAAATAGATATCATAATGCATCTTAAGGGGAAATTTGAAATTTATTCCATGAAGGATACTAATGACTCTTATTATTATTATGTCAATTAATAAAATATTCATATCCTTTGTAATCCAAAACGAAAAAAAAAAACCTGTATACTGTGTGTTTGGGGACAACTTAAGGGGAAACGAAATTTCGCCCCTATCGTATTCATTAGTGCATAACAATCGCTATTTTCTCCTTACTCACATAAACATAGATAATAATAATATAAATACTAATGATAATAATAGAAATAATGATGCCCATGATATAATATAATAACACTAACAATACTAAAAACAAAGCATATTTAGTGAAAGCATAGTTATGATTAAGCGATTGGCAAGGTTCTGTATAGAGCAATCATTAAAGACTTTTCAGATCTTCTTTGTGTGTACCCCCTGAGTTCACAACGGAAGTGCTATAATTTGATATCAGACGAAATGCCACATTCTCTGCCTGAAATTTCAGCTTTCAATTCCATTTCTTTCTCCCAAGATTATTGACAAAAATGCCGTTTTAATGGTTAACCATCAATATTAGCACAGCATTTTCGCGTCTGTTTAATTGGTGGTCAGCCAAGTGTCACGCTCCCATATCAAGTAGAGAATATGATAGACAGAAATCGGAACAAGCGCTTTTAAATAGTAATGGACTTTTGCGAGAAGGCTTCTTACATGTCTTAGTATGACACATCATTGAACAAAATAAAGTTATTTTACAAGTTCTTTGCGATGCAAAAATGTTACTTCACCACAAAGGAATATGATGGCCTTTCGATAAAAGCGATAACGTCACCGAAAACCATATTGTCAGGGGTCTCTCCGTTATCATATTTCATACCGAATTCATTGCTCTTCGGCAAAATAATCTAATAATAACATCTTTTGGGATCAGAGAGGATATACCTCATTTCCGAATCTGACTAATGCCCCGCAGTCGTATATTGCTTTTTTCGTGAATGTCGAAGATCCAGATTTTGATTACTTTATCCACGACGGTTATAACAAAGTAACAAGTGCTTACTTGGACAAAAAGATGGCACCATTTCCGCTACAAGCATATACATTAATCAAATTCGATAGCCCCTTATGCTTTATTTGCGCATGTTAACAGATGACATAAATAATGTATTATGGGGAAAACTGCACATACAGCACGAAATAAAAGTTTACTGCATCGATCCTCTCGTATTTGTTCCCTGTAGAAAACACCGCTTTTGCCAATTATCATCATCAGAGCGTTGATTAATGTACAACGCCCAAGCAAAATGGGAGAGGGCAAAACTGTAACAATAATTCAGGGTAACTCTCAATGATTGGCAGTCATACTCTCACGATTTTTTCCCCGTCTTGCTAAAACCCCCTATTTTGGTGCCAAATTATTTAATGTAATTGTCAATTTACATTTTCCGCTCCTTTTCATCCAAACAAACATCCACTGGGTAATAAGTAAGATACAGGGTGATCCAAAAGTGATGGGGTTGGGGGGGGGGGGGGTTTTTTTTTTTTTTTTTTTTCATATACATTAATCAAATTCGATAGCCCCTTATGCTTTATTTGCGCATGTTAACAGATGACATAAATAATGTATTATGGGGAAAACTGCACATACAGCACGAAATAAAAGTTTACTACATCGATCCTCTCGTATTTGTTCCCTGTAGAAAACACCGCTTTTGCCAATTATCATCATCAGAGCGTTGATTAATGTACAACGCCCAAGCAAAATGGGAGAGGGCAAAACTGTAACAATAATTCAGGGTAACTCTCAGTGATTGGCAGTCATACTCTCACGATTTAATAGAAAAAAAGTTAACCCTCGTCTCCTGAAGGGGGGGGGGGGTTACCACCCCTTCAGATTTTTTCCCCGTCTTGCTAAAACCCCCTATTTTGGTGCCAAATTATTTAATGTAATTGTCAATTTACATTTTCCGCTCCTTTTCATCCAAACAAACATCCATTGGGTAATAAGTAAGATACAGGGTGATCCAAAAGTGATGGGGTTGGGGGGGGGGGGATTGGCAACCCCCCACCCCCCCCCCCCCCGCCCTTCGGGAGAGAAGTGCCAACATGCCTAGCACAACACAGGAATATCACAGACACTTGATTTCGGTACCAATAGATAGCTATAATGGTCCTCCTCTTTTCATTGATACCATTATTTCACAATGACGTCATAAAGTTCGCATGTCAGCAAAACTGTCAATTTCCATAGACACACAGTGTGGAATAGGGGAAAATTCAATTTTGCGCAAAAAATTAGATTTTTGGCTCTACTTGAAGGGAAATGACTACTTGTATATAATGAGAGTATTTTAGTGCTATAATAATGTTTTTGAGTTGCTAAAAATCAATTTTCCACCCTATATTCAGTATTCCTAAAAAAATGACTGAATAGTGACGTCATAACGTAAATGTTGGTACTTATTTTGATAGCAATGGAAAGAAGAAATTCTAAGGTATCCTATGGTACCAAATTTACACAACTCGGATGTTCAGTAACGAAAATCACAGGAGGGTGGTTACCACCCCCCCCCCCCCTTTTGGTAGTTTTGTTTAAAAAATGCTCAGGTAGACGAGGGTTAAGCCACAGGAAACACAGGATGCAGCGGAATTTAATGATTTAAGCACTAGCCCTGAATAAGTTACTTTAAGTAATGTAATAAAATAGTTCCATTTCCAGAATTTCATCAACACTGGACATTTATGATAGAGTCAGATTTTTGGCTCTACTTGAAGGGAAATTGCAAAACCTGAATCTCTGCTATCTTGCATTTGATAACGTGTCCTCGCCGATAACATGTAATTGAAGCCGTTACGTGTTTTTCACATCTTTCTTTGCATTTAACTTTTTTCTGTAGTTGACACCGTTACGTGTTTTTCATGTTTCTCTGCAGTTCACCTTTTCTGTAGTTGAGACCGTTTCGTGTACTTGACATCGTTCTCTGCATTAGACACTCTTTTGTGTAGCTGAAACCTTGATGTGTTTTTCACATCTTTCTCTGCGTTTGACATCTTTTTTTCTGTAGTTGAGACCGTTTAGTGTTTTTGACATGTTTCTTTGCATTTGACACCTTTTTCTGTAGTTGAGACCCTTACGTGTTTTGAAACCTTTATCAGCATCTGAGACATTGTTCATAATTATTTGACGCCTTCATTGTATTTGAGACCTTATTTAATCTTTGAGATATTTTTGACCTTTGATATGTTTCTCTGCATTTGACACCCTTTTCTGTATGTAGATGACACCTTGTTCATAATTTTTGACATCTTTGCCTGTATTTGAGACTTTGTTTAGTCTTTGTGAGTAGGGAGTAGGCCTCATGGAAGACCACAGTATGGGCGTGAAATACATACTATTGCAATTTCATTGCTGAAAGCAATTAGAACAAGGTGTCTAGTTTAAGAATCCACTGGATGTTACATTGTGACGTTTGTGACATTGCATGACGTTATTGAAGAATTTTAGGAATAAAGGACTTAAAATCCCTTTATGTGACCTCAGTACCTCAAATTGTCCACGGCCAAGGTGGCATCCGGTGGATTCTTCCACTAGACACACTGGTCTATAATTTCTAGCAATAAAGTTGCATTAGTACCCATTTTCACGCTTCTCTCCAAGTTCAATTTCACTATTTATTCTGAAGAAGCAGAAACCTAAGCCTTTCAGTGATAATGTACCATGGGCAAAATTACCCCAAAACGACATAGTTTAAATGGAATTTTTGTTTGTTTCTTCTTTTTCTTCTGTTATTTGTGAGCGACAAAATTGTATACGTTTGTAAAACATATTTTGGTAATTGGGTGATATCGATGCCGTAAAGTGTAGTTCTAACCGTCCAAAATCTACGCATCTATAGTAGCCACGTACGTTAGAATGTAATAACAACAGGCCGGGACAGACTCCTCGAATTAAGTTAACCTCAGCCTATTTCTAGAGTTTTGAGATTGCATATTACGTGTCGGTAACCTCTCCCCCTAGACTAGTGGAATCCTCGTAATGGAACCTTAGGAGTAACATTATCCTTTTGCCGATAATCAATACAACTGACACGACGTCATAAATTAACAGCCAAGTCAATTTTGTAAAGTCTCAAGTTTATACTCAAGCGTTCTTGCGGTAGCGCAAGCTATAGCAGGGGACTGTAGTGTAAGAGTGTGCGCTTCCGGATAAAATTGTGATTTTTTGCACACAAGTACTGTAGGCATTGATAATCCATAAAATTGATGGAAGCACTTGGCAACCCCCCTTAATGGCCCCCAGCTTGGGTTTCAAGGTTATACAGGGGTCAAAATTTTAAAATGTTCCGAATGTGTTAAAAAGCACACCATGCTGTTTGTCTGGTCACAAGGATTCCAAAAAGGTATAGTTTACACTATCTATGGCTTATAGTTCCGGAGTTATGGGGTAAAAACTGTAAAAATGGTGAAAAAGTCAATTTTGGTGTGACATGGGTCAAAATGTCAAATGTTGCTTTGATTAGCTTATATGTGGAGCAAATTGTTCCCTAGCTTAAAGGATTGAAATACGGAATAGTTTGCCCTTATCTGTTATGCTTTAAGTTTCACGTAATCCAACAAAATAGTCACAGGGCAGGTCAATAGAATCCATAGTGCAATAGCTGTTGATGTTGACTTTATTCGCCATTTGGTCAATAACCAGACACGTAAAATAGTCAAAACTATTCCTATATTTCATTCTAGGGGCTAAACCAACAATTTGAACCACATTTTACAAAAATTGGAGCAATTTAATTTTTGACCCTGTACAAACCAAAAATTGACATTTTTTACCATTTTTACAGTTTTTAACCCCATAATCCTAAACTATAAGTCACAGGTAGTATAAACTATACCTTTTTGGAATCCTTGTAACCAGACAGGCATCATGGTGTGCTTTTCAACATAATCGGAACATTTTAAAAAGGTACCCCGGGTAACCTTGAAATCCAAGCTGGAGCCATGAAAGGGGTTTCTGTTGTGCATGCATTCCATCAATTTTCTGATTATCAATGTATAAAGTACCTGCTGTACCAAAATCACAATTTTATCCGGATTTGCACACTCACATAAGATCTGTTCCTACAGTCCCCCACTATGGGGTCCGTTCCCCAAACTCGTCCGTAACCCTACGTGCATACGTCCTATATAATAGACCTTGTCATACCATAATGAGTTACAAGTGTGGAAAAATTACTCATACATATAGTTTCGGGAACGGACCTGGCCTGGTATTAAATCGGATTTAGGTGTCCAATAGAAAAATCAGTTGATCGATTAGCGAATTCGTGAAGAGAATATAGGGTGTAAGAAAGAACGTTTACCCTCCAGAAGGAGCATTTTGCTACCTTAACCACTTATATCTTGTTTTAGCTTTATATTACTTGACTATAATTTTTTCGAACATATGTGAAGACGAGAAAGAAAACGGTGATAAAATAACCAAACAATGACTATTTCCTTAAAAATGATGCAAACATATTTTGTCCACGGCTAGAAAATAGCAAAGGAAACATGTATTGGAATTTTTATGGATTTGAGCACACAAGTCGTCAGGTATGCGTTGATTCTAGGGTTATTGTTCAGTTCTCTACACATTGCAGTCCCGGATTCAAGGCTTGAAATAAGCAGGAGCAAGGGGCAAATTACCCCTGCTAAAAGCAAAGGCCCCTGGAAACAACAACTGGTAAATTTGGATAGACCAGGGGCAATAAAATGTTAAAAACACCAAAAATTCTCCAGGATCTGAAATCCTTATTTCAAGCCCTGCCCGGATTGCAGCAATATTTGCGGCTGATCGTACCGATCTTTGACGACCGCATCTCTCCTTGCACCTATTTAGAATCTTGCTATCTCCAAAAATTTGTCCTTTTGAATGCCATCTTACTGGGAATCCTACTTTGAGGAAAGCCGTTTACCCATTCACGCTGAACTGTAACTAAACTCTGTGCTTCAATATATTTTTTAGACATGAAAATTTTCTCCTCTTTGGTGAATTGCAGTCGTGGTACCATTTTGGTCTGTTAACCCAATAGCAGTTTAGAGAGAGATGGAAAATTGGAGATGGGTGCGGGAATTGGGGTTACTTATGCCACAGATATTGTGTAATGTGCTGAAGAAAGTACATGTTTTAGATGTTTTTAGGCATAAGGAACAGATTGATTAAATCTGATGACTTACATGTGCTCAAATGCATAAGAATTCCAATACACGTTCCTCTGCTATTGCTAGCCGTGGACAAAATAGATTTGTCATCAACTTTTAGGGAAATAGTCATAGTTTGATTATTTTAACACCGTTTTCTTTCTCTTTTTCACCATATGTTCGAAAAAGTACATAGTCTCATAATATAAAGCGAAAACAAGGATAAGAATATAGGAAGTAGCCAAAAAATGCCATTTCTGGAGGGTAACGTTCTTTCTGAGACACCCTGTATACTTCTTTCAGGACACACTATGTATTTCAGACCATCATGGTCATTTCCCGTGGGCTACCTGTGGCCCGATAAAAATGGCAGCATTGATATGGAAGATATTCTAAAGGTTTTACTTTATTATCAATGATAGCGTGTCATTTTGCTGACTATAATAGATTTCAACCAGAGGAACAACTTTGGGCAGCATCGATTATAGTCAGGGGGAATTGTGGGCGCAGGGTGGAAATGGAGTACAAAGTTTTTCTATCGACCGATTTTTGTTTATGAGGACCTAAGCCAATAATTTCTGTAGGGTGTGCACAATTTCATGCATTGGTATTTTCTAAAACGCCAATATGGCCGCTACTACTCTCAAATTTATTAAACTGACCATACTTTTATGCTCTATATCCAGCGGCCCTTTTATGGCAGAACTAAGTAACTCGAAATTTTGACTTTTTGAGATAAAGTTATTTCTGGGCAATTTGGCGGCGCTGCTTTCATTTCATAAAGTCCTCTATACCAGAAATGCTTCCTTTCTGAGATAGCACATCCTAACTCGGGTGCTTTTTTTACCATTCTGAATGCTTTTCCTGCAAAACTGCGTATCTCTTAGTTACGTGTCATTTTCTCTCAAAATCGCCTTATAATGTCATGGCAAAACTACGTAACTCAGAGATACGTAGTTTTGCCATAAAAATATTCTATGAGTGCCGTCTTTTGCTATACAAATTAATGGGACTACAGATGCTCAGATCAAACTAAAAAAGCGTAAGATCAAGCTAAAAATGTTTGTAAACAACACATATCAAGAATTATATTTCTTTTGTAAAGTATATTTTGTGTTCAGCCATTGAAATATAGCATGTGTATTTTGCCATAACTGATTTTCCTAAATTTTTATGGCAAAACTACGTAACTTGACAAATTGTGGTGTAATTCTGAAATGGTTTAATCATTAACCCTCAAAATTGATGGATATACAGAAAATGATATAATAAATATATTAAATGTATTCAATTCAGCTAATTTTTAATGTATACGAAAATGCAAACGGGCAAACTTTAAAGGTAAATATCTCAAAAGGCCGATTTTTGAGATACGTAGTTTTGCCATAGAAGGGCCGCCAGGTTTTAAAGCACGGGGAATCTACTGAACAGGTTCTTGATGTGATTTAATCACAACATTACCATCAAATCCAATATGGCCACCTCGAAACCCAATATGCCCAGAAATTATTCAATTGACCATACCTCATGAAGTATTTGTGGTAGAGACATAATTATGGGCTCTATACCCAGTAGGAACTCATGTCTGACATTTCAAGTGTGTTAACATGCTTACCAATCAAGATGGCAGCCAATATGACTGCCTTTTAAGATCTAAAAAGCCTACAAATCGTCATATATTGATAATATATTGGCCGTCATTTTGAATTTTAAGCATGTTGTCAAAACAAAAATACCAGCTACAAGTTTGTAATGTTAAAAGACATACATCTCATAATTTAATTTCAATTTTATAAATCAATTTGAATGCTATAACGAAATACAATACAGATGTATCGTAGTTTATAGGTTTTAAAGAAGGTAAAATGGTAGCCACATTGGCCCCCATTTTAAACATTTTTGCATGTTAACGAAACAAAAAAGCCAGATAAGGATGTCAAATGGTCAAATACTTATCCCATACCTTAATGTACACCTTTATAATGATAATTATTGATGTAACTACATATAATAGAGGTATAATATAGGTTTTAAATATATATAAAGGCGGCTATATTGGCTACCATCTTTAATTTGGAAAATGTCGATTACAGAGGAATGCAAAATAAGGGTTTCTAGTGATCAAATACATATAACTCATAAGTGTAAAGCATAAAGCATACATATAGACATTAGAATCAAGCCTCTACACTGCAAAATGTGGAGAACATTTGACGTGTCCGGATGTGTTTACAATGCATTCTAGTGGTAACGCGTGTTCAATTGTTCAATTGTAACAGATTTTGAACACCTGCAGAACATGTTGCAGATGTTCAGGATGTATTTTATATATCATAAATAGATATAATGGAGGAGTTAAGATCATTTTAATATTAAGGTCCGAGCGCATATATGACTTTTTAGCAGCCATATTGTATTTTTGTAGCAATGTAATGACGAAATTACATTACTAATACTTCTTCGTGCTTAAAAACACCGGAGTACCGCAAAGAAAATTGTCTCTATCAGAAATACTTAAGGGATTTTGAGTGATTTCGGACATGGAAGCAGCCATATTGGATTTTCAAAAATGCCACTGCACCAAATTTAGCACACCCTTCAAAAAGTATTGGATTATGTCCTAATAAACTAAAATCTATCTAAGTCTTACTCCATTTCCATCCTTCACGCTGTGTACGCAAACTTCCACCTGACTATTAGTTGGGAGAGGACGAAGAATCTGCTACTTAAAAAGCGATATTTTCGTGCAGTGATGTGGCCAACATCATTAAATTAATAGCCTGGGAGCTAGCAGAAATTTGTAACACATCTCTATTAAAAAAGGTTTGAGTGATTAAATATGTAGACAGCCTGCCAGGAACCCGTGAAACGTGATTCTTAAAGGGATGAGCAGCGATAATACAAGCGAATCAAACATGTGGCCCATAAATCAAAGATAAGTATACGCACAATTCCATATAACTACCTTAGTGTATGACTAAAAACACCAAATAGTTAAAAATTAAGTATTTGAGAAAATTTGCCATACGTCAAACCATATCCCACAAATAGACATACTAGGCTGGGAAATATATGATATGACCTGGAAAAAATTGCAATAGAATTGTTTTCACCCCAGAATAAGGTCCCCAGAATGACATACTAAAAGTCCAACAAAAATCCAAGTGGTGGAACTACGCCTAATTTGCATAAATCCAAAATGGCCGCCAATTCCTATGTTTTTACATTCATTTTGTTGTATAGCTAGATCTAAATAGCTGTTGAAGCTCATAAAACAAATAGTTTTACAATAAATAAGTATAATATGTCCCATACGTTATATAGAAATACATAACCTGATTGGCAGAAGGATAACGAATCTACATAAATTCAAAATGGCCGCCAGTTTTTAGAGTTTCATGATTTTTTGCTGTATTTCTTCTCCTATATTGCTCTGCAGTACATAATTGTTAAAATTTTACATTTAATAAGTGTATTATACTTCACATATTATTCCTTACTTGTATAAAACCAAATATGGCGGTGCGGAAAGTACGAGCGTGCATATTAAATTAGCTAGCCTAGTGACGTAGCACCGTGGGAAAATGTTTAGTGCTCGTCAGAGCCCATAGAGATTGCGTGTAAAAAACTACCGATAGGAATGTTCGGTTTTCTCAAAAGGTTCTATAGGTTCAGACCCAGTTGAGGGATGTTCGTGTAAGACACTCTGATGCAAAAATATCCGTAGAACCCCTTCATTTTTCGGAGATATTTGAGATTTTTTTTTTCATTTACACACATTCTCTATGGGGCGACTGATAACGTTAGTTTCTCACGCAGTACCAATTTAGATAATATCTTTTGTATCCTGACATAGACTACGCCGTGGGTAACTACTTTCCGCACGCTATAAAAACGCAAAATGCCGGTCAATTTATCATTTTTTTTGTAGATTCAACCCATCGGTCAACCTCTAGCACTTTTCCGAAGGTAATTGATTGAAGGAGGGGATGTCAGTGGATGGAAATTAAAAATTGAAACCTGGTGAATCTTGTCATATATTCTGATTCTTTCGCCTCCTCTCCCAACTAATCGACGCTGTTCAACATTTTTCCTCTGGTGACACGATGGGTTGAATCTACTATAGCTTGATTTGATCAAAATTTGTGAAACAAAATGTTGTGAACATGTGGCACACAACTTTTGATGGACTTTTAAATTCATATTCCATATTATTATACTTCTACTGTATATCTCTGGTAACTTAGGTAAGCCGTGTGCCTTAATTTGCATAGATCCTTATGGCTGAAAAGTAGGCATTGCACGTTAAATATTGATAAAAATATAATGTTCTGGTGGAGAATGACTATTCTGACGACTATTCTAACACCTCCAACTGCTGTTTGATAGTAAGTTTTGACTTTCTAGTCAAGCACTCATTGGGAATTTACCTCTCCCGACATGTCAACAGTCACCAGGGAAATCCGATCCCACTGCTCCAGAAAGATCCTCCCTAGATTCCCCAGATCAGGCCACTGCACCATCTTGGTTATTATTGACATCAAGATCACAATCTCCAGCCTCTACAAAAAGAGATCGAACTTCAGGAAAGCCAACTGGCCCAAGTGGCAAGTTCAAACAACTCATTAGTGAACTTAATCCAAGCTGCTAGACCAGACTTCTTCAGTCTTCTAACATCAACATCGTATATTCTGACTTCTGCTCTACATATATGATTGCTTTACCTAGCAGCTAAACACTCCATTCCAAGAGGCAGAATCCCTACACCCACTGTTGAGACAAGAAATGTGACGAGTTGTATAAATTGACGTGCAATACCGACTGCGATACTGAGAGAATAGAGAAAAGGCAACTAGCTACTGTATTTTCTTTGCCAAAAGAGACGTACCAGATTTGAGGGAGAGATATCCAATATCAACTTTACTCACTCAAGCTTCAAGGCCTGGAACACCGACAACAAGCTCACCGGTCGTAGCTGTCCAGTTATAGTGTCCTGTCTCTTGTCAATAATGGAAAGTGGCAAAACCACTGGTCCGTGTGATGCAATGGTCAAAGCCTTGGACTTGTAATCTCAGGGTTGCAAGTTAGAACCCCGCTGGGCAATTGCCTCCACTTTAATAGAAGGCCCTAGAGTAAATCAACCACAATGATTGACTTTCCAGACATAAAATGTTTCTTAAATGTAATTGGTCATACCAGTTTGGCACGATGTAGCTTGTCTATAATGCAGAGTTTCCCAAGGGAAGCAAAGTTCTCAAGAATGGGAAAGCTCCTGGCAATGGCAACATCCATACAGAATTAAAGAATATGGGACCTGAAGCTGTGCGATGGCTCCAACTCAGCAATTAGATGGAAGACTTCATAGGTCATTGCAATCCTGAAGCCAAGAAACCAGCAAACCAGCCCAAGAGTTAGAAACCCATCTCGCTGCTATCTCGAGCTTGTTTGAGCTACCACTCACCCAATTTGGCTCTCGAAGAGTTTAAATCAACAGCTGATCAGATAACATGTCAATGATATCGAAACAGCCTTCCACAGGAAGCATAAGTTTGGGGCAGCCTTTATAAATCTAACGGCTGCCTATGATACAGTCTGGCATCGAGGTCTCTATCTTAATATACTCAAAATCTTCCCTGATGTCAAGCATGTCAGGTTCATTATTGCTCATCCCGAATCTTTTGTCCTGGGGTATGGGGACATCAAATGGCCAATGCAGTAGAAAACCCAAATTTCGGAACGTCCCACAAGTTTCTGTCCTGGCACCCAGCCTCTTCAATATTTATGTCTCAGAATGCCGAAGGGAGTTTCTTCGCAGTACTCCTACGCAGACACGATATTGTACTTGGAATAGCTGCTGATTCCTTTGAGGCCTTAGAAGCAGTGTTGCAGAAAAACCATATCACTTATTACTGTAAGCCAATTCTTCCATCGATGGCAATAGAAACTCTGTAAACCCAAGACTGCGACCGGCTCTGTTTTCCACTTTGCAAACCTGGAGAAAAACTGTCACACGATCCAACACCAAAGTACCATGGCGTCATAATGGACCGCTTCTTTTGACACTTCACGAACACATCAACTGTTGCCTTGGCATACTCCACTGCTGAATACATCGCACCAGTATGGAGTCGCAGTGTACATTCACACAAGATTGATGTCATTCTGAATGATGTAATGAGACTTATTAGCGGTTGCCTTCTTGGCAACGCCTGTAGAATATCTTCCAATTCTGTCTTGCATAATTCCTGCAAACCTTAGGAGGAACCTTCAGACGATCAAGATGATTCTTTATCGATAAACCTGAATTCTCGATGAAAGCTTGGTGTATCGCCAAGAATCCTGATTTTTCAATTGAAAAAAGTTGAATTCTTCTCTTGGCGTGAATCCTGTTTTTTTTTTTTAATTAAAAACCTATTATGTTATGTTATTTATTGACAAATCTTATCATGACGGTAGTACGTATATTCAATTATAGATTAGCAGTTTGCATGTCCGATGATAATGGTGTGTGTGTGTGTTTGTGTGTGTGTAGGGGGGGTGGGATGTGTTTGTGGGGTGTGTTTGTCGGGGGTGTGGGTGTGTAGGGGTGTGGGTGTAAGACGGAGGTGGGGATGCTGTAGGAATTAAATAACCAGTGATAGTGATAGTGAAAGCAAATCTAATGTTTTTTAGGTCAAGTGCAATAATAGATGTGATTCAAGGTTTGACATTTTGCTCCAAATTGCATTGGCAGGCATTTAGATTAATGCAAATTAGGTATCTACCAAGCATGTATGGTGCCTCTTTAAGACAAATAAAATATAATAAAGTCATAAATGTAATAAATTTAGGCATTTTAGGTGCCAAAATAATAAGCAATATAACACAATCAGTGTACAAGTCTTAGATTTGGCGGCCATTTTGGATTTATGCAAATTAAGCGGTACACCTCTGCCAAGCATGAATGGTGTCTGTATAAGACATACAATATAATATATTCATAAATATAACAAATGTAGGCATTTTAGGTGCCAAATTATTATTTTAGATAAGTAATACGACAAAATCCTTGTAAAAATCTTAGGATTGGCGGCCATTTTGGATTTATGCAAAATAGTCATATTTCCACCACTTGGAATTTTCTGGACTTTTAGTATGGCATTTTTGGGACTATATAGAAATGCATTGTGGTGAAAGAAATTCTATTGCAATTTTTTCCAGCTTCACTAGCCTATACAGCGATGGTGTCTCAAAATCTCCACTAAACAGTTGATTTTGGTTAACACCAGTACATAATACACACAGATCAATAATGTTTGTGATTGAGGTAAAACAGTACAGATCATGGTGCACAATATTACGTTTATAAATCTGGGATATTGACAAAGATAATTTTTTTCTCTAGTCAGAATAGAAATTACAGATATAAAGTACTGCCTTGTTTTTAATACACAAATTTCAAGCCAACCATATCTACAGCCTAAAGTTTCAGAGTTATAGGCCAAAAATAGAAAAAAATAAAAAGGGTCAATTTCAGTTGTACAGGGGTCAAATTGTAAAGTTATTCCGATTTGGATACAAAATGATGCAGATCATTGTGGAGTTAGTAAAGCATAAATATCTCAGACCCAAATTTTGATTTCAATACAATTACGATAAATTATTATTTGTGGTGGAATGATAAAATTATTATTGGAAAGAAATCGATTAACTACAAAAAATTGGGGATATAAAGGCATTATTCCATCAACGATCTAATAAGTAAATCAGGTAGACGAAGTACACACTATTTAGGGTTTGAAGACGAAGACCAATTTTGTTGAATATCACGGCATTTTCACTTGTTTAAAAGATACTTCATGGCATCGATCGCCATAAACGATTGGACACGCCTTTCCAACCCACGAACCGAGATATTTTATATAGATCTCAAAAAGGCTGTAATGAATTCTATCGTTATCGTTTATTACTAAGAAAATTAATACAATCCGTTTCAAACACCATTAAATGGAAAAAAGAATAGAAACACAATTTTGCTCTAATGATTTGCGGAAAATCTGCCAAAGACATTTCAAAATACAAACGACAAGAGGAAACAATGGTTTCAATACAGAATCATTAACAATATCATTGCAACTAATGTATAAAATAATTATTAGACTTGACAATTTTTGTACTTTCTGTCTGGATGATATTGAAACTATTTGTCATCTTTTGCCACTGTAAACATGTAAAATCTTTCTGGAAAAGAATTGAGACTTTGTTTCATCTGATTACATGATACTTTTTGGTTCAGAAGGTGGCAAGGTTGTGAATATAATTCTTTTACTCGCTAAATTCCACATGTATAGATCTAGAGTACAAAATTGTGAATCAAACAATGCAAGTTTTATTGTAGAATTAATAAAAGCATAAACACAGTAAAATATATAGCAATGGAAAATATGAAAGAACGGTTTTGACCAAAAATTTGGGTAGGTGGACATTCTGAAATGAAGTAATGATAACTTAGTGTATGTATCTGACATTATAATATTGCAGTAAGGTTTTTGGAACAAAATGTTATGAACCCAATTATAATGAAACATATAATTAAATTGCTAAACTTCACATATAAAATTGTATGTGTATATGTATGTATTTGAAATGATGTTTGAATAAAGGCTTTGCCTGTGGAGCTGATGCTAATTACCAAATTAGGGGGAACAAGTTCAAGTCCCATTTAGTACAATGGACGTTGACCTACTGTGTCCCTAACATCGGGAACTAAGCATTAAGACAGTCAAAATATTCCTTAATGTATCAACTATCAGCTCCAATACTGGTGGAATGTTTAACATCCACTTGTTTCGTTTCTTCCCCTTTGTTTTTCTGTTTTGGGGGCACTTATTTGCTTTTCCTCAATACACCCCCCACTTGATAACACAAAGCTGAGCTCTGTTCAATATCTTTGGCAACTGCCCGACGAATCATCTGTCGGTCATAGGACTGGGACAACCTTGTCAAAGCTTCCCACGTTTATAAGGGACAATAGATTACCGTTCAACAAGGTCAAATCCACCTTTATTTGTCTCGATCCCCCCCCCTCTCAAAAAAAAGTCTAGATGTTTCTTTTACGCGTGGGCATACGGCCATGGCATTGTGGGGGCTGATTGAGCTATTATGCAAGGGCCCTTTCACTTCATCGCCGATGCCCAGGTATGGCACGCTCCACGTACAAATCATGGCGATTTTTCCCGCGACATGTCGAGTTTCAGCCGCTGTGTATCGAGTTTTCCCCCCCATATGTCGAGTGTGCAGCGATATATGACGAGTTTTACAGCGCTATCTGTCGCAGTTTGCCCTCTATAATCTGAGTTGTGGGCTCTCTATATGGGGAGTTTGACATAAATCATTCCAGTTTTACGCCGCATCCCACGTATCAAGTCATGGGCGAGTTTTCTTTTTCCCGCGCAATCGAGTTTCACGCGCTGTGTATTCGAGTTTTCCTCGCCATTATGTCGAGTATGCAGCGTTATCTGTCTAGTTTACAGCGCTATATATCCAGTTTGTTTGCCCTCTATACAAATATCGAGTTTTTTTTTTTTATAGCCCCCCTTGTGGGTTTTGCTCTCTATATGGTGAGTTTGACATAAATCTGTCCAGTTTTAAGCTCCACGCATCAAATCATGGCGAGTGTTCCCGCGCATGTCGAGTTTCACCCGCTGTGTATCGAGGGTTCTCGCCATTAGGGTTCGAGTGTGCAGCGTATATATGTCGAGTTCAGCGCTATATGTCCAGTTTGCCCTCTATACATCGAGTTTTGCTCTCCTATATGGTGAGTTGACAAAATCCTGTCAGTTTCAAAATCTCGATATGATTTTTTCTAAACAGGAGCCAAAACTCGACATGATTTTTTCTCAACATGTCAAAAATCGACATGATTTTTGTTGGTGTATGTGTAAAAAAATCATGTCGAGAGTGCTCATGTGAGAACAAAAATCATGTCGAGTTTGTTCATGTGAGAAAAAAAATCAGAAAAGGAAAAAAAATAAAAAAAATCATGTCGAGGTTTGTCATGTTGAGAAAAAAATCATGTCCAGTTTGCACATGTTGAAAAAAATCATGCATGTCCAGTTTTTTAAAACTCGGCCTGAATTTATTCTGGACATGATATATGAAACTCGGCCCATAAAGAGTTCAACTGGATAGCAGCGCTGTAAACTCGACATATAGCGGGGTTAACTTTGATATACGCGCAGAAACTCGCGCATATTTGATCCGTGGGAGCGTTTCCATAACCAAGGTCTTCCGTAAAGCGAGGTAGTCTTCGAAGTAGCAAACACTAAAACACTGTGTCGTCTTGCATGTATCCAGAGTTTCATGCCTCCCGTCTCATACGATACGCTGCAATTGCAATGTCGAGAGCTGATTCTGGCTTTTAGCTGACTTTTTCTGCTGACCTTCCAGTCCTAGAGACGTCCAGAATCGTTGAGCTTGTCCCCTTCGCTTCGTAATATAAGATGTTGCATACACATGTCATGGGCCGACATAAGGCATTTTTGCATTGAGTAATTACTGGCGAAGTTCTGCAACACCCTTTGTGAACAGTGGAACTCGCATTAGGCCCTTTGCTGGGGCCTGAGCTGAAGCAAGCAGAAAATGTCATACAAGATGTTACACTGCAATTGATTGAAATGTTATACAGTAGAGTTGTTTATACTGAATCATTCCCCAACAGCTCTTTGTTATGTCCCTTTGTAAGTTACTGGTTTATTTTTCTCACTGCTTTAGCACCCAACAATACAGTTTCTGTAAAATTGAAGTTGCAATTCAGCACAATATTTTAATTTGTATCTATTTACTGCCTGTACAAAATCATCTGTGTTTGTGTGCTTTCTGACGACGAAACAGTTCGAGAAGAACATCGCTTTTCGAAGTCATGTCTAAAATTATCACAATTCTCCATCAACTTCATTTTTTTCAAACTTTCTCACAATACACCATCGACTTCACATGAAAAATTTAAAATCATAGAACCAGGACAAAAATTCGTTGAGATCGAAATAATAATATCAAAGACTTGATATAGCGCATTATGCAAAGGCCTCAAAGCGCTTTACTTCAAACCTAACAACTTAATACAAATGTTTAAAAACCTCTTAAAATACTAAATAGCAAAAACATTGGATAAATAACATTTATAACATACTATACACTGGTAGTTAATACAGCTAAAACAAAGACCACTGAAATTTTATAGACACCATTTATATACTCATTTAGATAAAAACACATAAATTATGAAAACAGAAAAGTTTTCAGTAATGACTTGAAAATAGCGACGGACGCGGCGGATCTGATGTGCTCCGGTAATTTGTTCCATAATTTGGGAGCTGCAGTGACAAACGCTCGATCACCATAGAATTGAGTACGGGTTATGAGGTGGTGGTAACAGAAAGAAGTGTCTGTGAAGATGAGCGAAGATTTCGACCCGGTTTGTAAGGGGATATGAGTGATGACATTATATTTTGGAGCAAGATTGTGAAGAGCCTATATGAAGCAGAAGCACTTTGTAAACTGCGCGTTGATGGACTGGAAGCCAATGTAAAGAATTGAGAACAGGAGTTATGTGATCGTGGCGAGAGGTGCGAGAAACAAGACGAGCAGCGGAGTTCTGAATACGTTGCAACCGCGAATTGTACGATTTAGGTAGAAGAGAATGGAATTGCACGAATCCAACCGCGAAGGGACAAAGGCGTGGACGAGAGAAATGCTTGTAAGGTTTTGTTTTTAGCAGCAGCAAAAATGATATAAAATCACTCTTGAAAAAAAAAAAAAATAGTAATTAGCCCACCCTTATCGAAGGAGTATAACGCACGCTAACCTGTACCAATTATACACTCCTAAAACTCCAAATTTGACAAATGTAAAAAGAAAAAAAAAAAATCCAACAATCATTTGGGATAAGCAAGTATTTAAAAAAAAACGTCTGCAAGTTTTGCTCCTTTTCACAGTTTCGACTCTCTCTCACAGCTGACGAGCAAGTGAGCAAGTTAGCAGGATCGACGGGCATAACGAAGCAATCGAGCCTGGGGAACAAAACTCCCAGGTCGTCTCGGGAACACCCTTAAAGAAACTGGTTAAAAAAAGACAAAAGACGTACGAAGAGCTGACAATAACCCAGTTTAAATTCAAAAAAAGGTGGGGGTTGGACCCACAGTTAGGCAAAGTTGCCAATAAGCTCTTCAGAAGTAAAATTTCGTCACGAATCAAAAATAGCAAAATATATTGCTTCATTACAAAGAAATGTCATTCGGATAAATCGATAAACTTCTCATAAAAGTTTCAGTATTTTTTTCCTACCGATCTCATTGGGCTCATCGCCAATACAATCTAATAATATAATCTATTAGGGTCAAGCGGATACTGCATTAAAAATATGGCTGCTGCACTGCAGTCATATTCGTGTATTGCTTTTGGTGAATGTCAAAGATTCAGACATTGATTATTTTACCCACGACGGTTGTGACAATGTAGAAAATGATTAAGTGTACAGAAGATGATAATAGTTCTGCTTCAATGAAATCATTAATCAAGCTAAAACTCTTTACGGCTTATTTCACGTACCAAAAAGTAACAATATTATTTTTCATCATCAATCAAAAACGGGCAAAACGGCAAATGCACCAAGAAAAAAGTTTAATTTTATTTAATTCCATCAAGATAACTACCATTTAAAAATTTGACCAAATTTTGTTCCACCGTAATCATCACCATGATAGTGTTGGTTAAAAAACAAAGCTAGAGTAGGAGAAGGCGGATGCCAAACTAACCCAGTCAGGGTTTATTAAAATGTGTGTTAATCGGATTCTCGAGACATGAGGAGATTTCCAGTAAGAACCCATTTTTTTTTTTTTTTTTTTTTTTTTTTGCATTTTGGAATGTATACCAATGTCTTAGATCACACCTGAAGTGAATACGCAAATACGCATTTCTTAATAAGATGATGATTTAGTATTTTCCGTCGTGCACGACAGAAAATTTAGGATGCACACTAGTAAATAACATGAGAAACAGAGGCAAGTCCAGCCCCCGCTGCAAATGACGGTGTTTGTTTTTTGGGTTTTTTTTACCGGTTTCTAAGTGTACCCTAAAAACTGAGAGAAATTATGCAGGATCTGGGTTGAAAATCATGGTTGGAATCAATATAAAGGCTGACTCAGAGATTTCCTGAGGAGGGCGCCCTGAATTTCCAAAAAAAAATCGTATTTTTGCATGTACATAATGCTTGTCCATATACTAATCACTGTGTGAAATTGCTAAGCTTAAATCGAATTCCTTCATATAGAAAATCACAACTTTGTTTAAAAATTCCGGATCCGGAAATTTTATTATACACAGTATCCTAGGGGACGTAATACTACACATACATGTTTACTGCATCAAAACGAAAAATCCGATTCATCTCAAATTTCGGAATTGTGCATTTTAGGTTCCTATCTTTAGTTCTAGTTGACTATTTTTCATTATTACACAAAAAAATAAATATTTTCGAAATCTCTGAGTCAGACTTTAAGTATACAATCTGTAGGAGTATCAAAAAAGGTTGGCATTGATACAACTATTTTGATTGACATACCAATTTTAACCGTATTCTTACAGGAACACCTGACTGAAAGTGCCCTAACCTCCAGGGTCCACGTTGCAAGCTAGTCTTCACGGTCCAGTAGCTCAAAAAATTGGGATAACTACCCTAATTTCACGACTGATCGGATAGGGAGCTATGATGATCTTCAAGAAGAATGTTTGGCTTTTTTTCCATTGAGGAACGAAAGGACTTATATTTACCGGTGTGAAACCTCAAAGCATGGTTTTCTATGGGAATGATTACGATAGTAGGCTAGCTCAAAACAAGGTCTGCGGTTTTCTTTTGTATATCCTTGTTTGTTCAATTTCAGAGAAAATTCGAATCCTAAAAAAATCTCCCCCTGTCACTCTAACGGTTAACACGATATAAAAATCTCACCCGTTGTGTTTCGAGGTAATAAGTAGGGGGGAAGAAGGTTGTGGATCATACTTATCCCCTTTAATAAAATAACAAGGAACAAAACTTTTAAACTTCAGTTTGAGTTCATATTGTAAACTCTTACTTTAACACCTAAAGGATTATACCACCCTATCCTCAGCCTCGATCCACCAACCAATCTGAGAACCTCCTTATGACCAGAAGCAACCACAATGCACATTGTTATACTGATCATTCGCTACCTGTGCTGCAAGATAATTGGACTTTCATCACTACAGACAGGAGGGAAGCCAAAGACTGATGCCACCAGGCCCCGTCACCGAACCTTTCAGCTAACTTTGCTTTCCTCCACCTTTCAAGGCAACCATAATTTGAGCAATAGGATCATTTAAAATCTACAATATACCGTGCTACAGGGAACTACGCAAAGCTACATCACGTCAAGCTGGTAAAATCAGCCAACAAGCACATTTTAAGGCCTAAAAAAAAGTTTGATTGACGTAACATAGAAAAAAAATAGGGTAGGTAGGTCGGATTTTTTTTTTTTATGTTTCACATACCAGAACACAAAATATATGACACACATACAAAAACAAATGGCACATCTTCACTTTTTCTGTAACACATCTTTTATTTGTCATTTTGAATGTCGGAAAGAATTTAGTACTGCCACAGGCTACGAATTCGGCAACGTTAACGGAATAAACCGCATGTTAAAGGTGCCGAATTTTAGTGGTGGCAGAATACTAAATTCATCCCTGAATGTCCTGCAATCCTTTAGAGTACCGAAGTAGGACGTCATTAAATTCCTGTTTTTGCATTTCAGCGTTTTCATGACCATATATCAGTTAAAAAAATAAAAATATTTAGGGTCGGCGGTAAAAATAGGGTCGGTCGGGTTACGCCAATCAAACATTTTTTAGGCCTAACTTCTAGGATGAGCAACCACACACATTGGCCGCCTACATAGACGAAATTGATCTAGGCTTTCAGTTGTAGAAACAAGGAATAATGCTAGCCTTTTATAACAGACCAAAAGGCCTTAACACTTAAGTGGACCCAAGGGGTTCACTCCCGTTGGTTCCCGGGGGGGGGGGGGGGTTCATGGGACCCCCCCTAAGGAAACACTTTCCCGAGGGAATTTTTTGCAAGAAATTTATCCCACATGTGAAGGATCATAAGCCAACCCCAATCAGCAAAAAAATTAGATTTTTATTGGGTTGCCAGAAAATTAGGGGCCCTAAAAACGTGTGTTCAAAACACGGGCAAAACTTGGGCCCAAAAAAGACGGAAAATTCAGAGCATTGCGTTACTCAAAAATTTGAAAAACCTTATTTTATGTTGATATCTATTATAGAAGACCCAAATATTCAATTACTTATATTAACACAAAACCACCAGTTTTAGGGATCGTATTTTGTTAGGGCTGTTGCAAAATACACGTCATTTTCCATTAGAGTTTGTACAGAACGGGTTTTTGGCAATCGGTAATGCTGAAATTTTTGTTTCAGCACATAAAGGTAATATTTTAATGTTACTAATTCAATTATTTACTTAAATGTATGTGCTTGGGAACATATCTCAGCAAAAAAATTGCTTTGGTTGGTTCTCGGTTTCTATTCTTATTTTTAAAAATATTCCCAATGCTTCCGTTAGTGCCCAAGGGGGGGGGGGGTACATGGGACCCTCCCACTAATTACCCATTAACGGCTTGGCCGCGATTTTAATATGTGGGATGGAAAGAAGCGCATTTAAAAGTCAGTCAATACAAAAAAATCGGCCGCAAAAAATCCACGCGTTTAAAGCTGGGCCCAGCGTGAAAACAAATTTTGGGGTCGGTCCCTAGGAAACCCCCCCCCCTTGGTCACTTAAGTGTTAAAGTATGGTCTACAAATGATTGGTACAAGCTCCTAATTAGGACATGGAAAACTTTATTTTTGTAAAAGTTTATTACAATCTTGAAACCAAGGTTTGTTTCTAAACAAAATTGTTATGAGGATTCCAACAAACTCATGGGTGTCATTTTTTTCAAATGTGTTCTTGGATGAATTCTAGGGGGGGGGGCCAAGGTTTACACTGGTTTATACCAGGGGGCAAAATATAAAAGGGGGCAAAATGTGTTTTAAAGTTATACCATCAGGTTCAGTCCTTTCAAGGATTACAGAAAGTTATAGTTGCGTCTTACTGAGTGTTATAGTACAAAAGTTATTTTACAAGGTTAATATAACACGGGTTCAAGGTCAAACTGGGGGGTAAAAAATTCAGATTCATCGGTTGCTCTAATAATACATTGTGCCAAAATTGTTCGTCGTTACGTGTACAGAAGCCCGAAAATATAAAGGTCGCGTTGTCAATGACGTTTTGATAATAATTAAGAGGGCAAATCTGGCCTTGGGTACACAGGGGGGGTCTATGGGAGACCACTAGCTATAGCTCTGAAAAGTCTCACTTTGAAAGGTTAAACAAAGGAAATCTATATACATTTTCGTATTTAGAAGAACCCAATGACGATGTAAAACCAGTTTCAACAAAATCGGACCCATTTATAGACCAGTTAACAGCAATGTTGTAAACATGTTAGGGCCTGGGATCTTGAAATAGGTCGGCCTGACTGTTACACACTGGCAATTGTATCTGTTAGAGTTTTAATACTATGGCCCATAACGATTCGCAGGCATTGATTCGCAGGCAACAAAAGAAGTGACGTCGTTCGGGTCTTAACTGGTCTATAAATAATGACTTTCTTGAGCCTATTGTACTAAAACAATAGGTCGTAAATATGGCAAACTATACCTTTTTAGAAACCTTATGAGCAGCCGAACAGACTGGTATAAATTTTAAAACAATTTAAACACTTTTATTGTTTACCCCTGTACAAATTTGCCCCCTTATAAAACACCCAAGAACACATTTAAAAAAATGACACCCATGATTTTCAGATTCTCCATCAAATTCTGTATTGGAAAAATATTGGTGTCAAAATTGTATATAAAAAAAAAATAAACCAAATCATCCATTACATTTCCCCCTGTACTATAATTCTGCAAGATCGACCATTAATGCATCTAAGCGTAGGGCTCTGCAAGCATACAATGGCAATCCATCGCCAGAGACTCATCGTGCATTAAGATCTGCAGAAGCAATGTTCAGAAGGTAGTCAGGATTTGTGCAAATGGGTATTGGACAGACCTTTGTAATACCAGTGCTGACACTGGCAACATCAAGGTCATCATCATAGACAAGTCCAAACAATTAGAAAGACAGTTGGAGCTCTATTCTGAGCTCTACTCAATGGAGAACTTAGTTTATCATTCTGCTTTTGACGACATTGAACAGCTTCCTCTGATGCCTGAACAGGATGATCCATCTTGCCATTATGAAATTTCAAAAGCTATAGACAAGCTTCCTTTTGGAAGCGACCCAGAGAACGAAATAATTCCCAACAATACATGTACAGTTAAAGTAATACATTACTGTAATTAACCTAAATATCGACCATTTTGATTTTTAGCCGCCATTTTGAGAAAACAATGATAGCCCTATATGTTTTCTTGTAGTAGCTCAACAATACGTTAAACAATGCATCAGTTATATCACGATAATATCCTTAAGAATAAACTAAGAGTAAACATAAGTAACTCTTTTAAAATTAAAGAGTTGAATCAACACTGAATGTATGCCATGCATAGTGGCATCTGCACTTGCCGTGACCTTGTTTCAAATACAGTATTATTACTTACTACTTAAGCCTCTTAGAAATACAATGCCAATACACTATATGTGCACACAGTCATTTCTATCATTAAATCTCTGAATAATGAGATAATGGGCAGACCTACAGCTGTCATTTACACTAATTTTTATAGTAAGGCAAAGTAATAACAATTACCATTCTTCCCAAGAGAGTTTAACTTATGTTTTTTGTCAATAACTTGTAGCTTTAATTCAATCAATATTCGAGCAAAGTAGATGCTGCAAAAATGGGAGCCTAAATGCTTTTACACAGAGCTTACTGTACTCACTGTGTATTGCTCCTACTCAAGTGAAAAGCACAAGGCTAATTAACAAACACATTCTCTTTTAGCAGGTGTTTAACTGATTTTAGTGGTAAAATGTTTAGGGGTATGTACAGGGGGGTTATCGATTGAATTTTATTTGTTTAAAGGTATGTTGTTTTATGTTAGGGGTGTCTCCATATTTTGGGCTGGGGGTAACATTCCTACTTGCACTTTTGTGAAATAACACACACCCCTAGTTTAGGACGTTCTCTCTGAATGGCTGGCCACCCAAAATTTTTCAGCATAGTAAGACCTTTCCATGGCGGTATGAGTACTGTGGCGGTATGAGTTCAATGGTAACCTACTTTGGCATTTTCCCCTTTACTTTAAACTCTTAAGTGACCAAGGGGTTTTCACTCCTGTTAGTGCCCGGGGGGGGGGTTCATGGGACGAAATTTATACCACCTATGAAGGGTAATAAGAAAACCCCAAATCAGCAATAAAAATAAAATTTGTTATGTGGGCTGCAAATTAGGGCCAAAACATTGTTTTCAAACCACGAGAATATTGTGCAAAAAGACTGAAAAGTCAAATGAGCCTTGCGCTTACATCAAACTTTTTTTAAAACTTATTTTATGTTGATATCTCTTCTAGAAGACCTAAATTACATATATTTAACACAAAACCTGCAGTTTTAGGGAATCGTGTATTAGTTACGGGTGTTTCAAAATACACGTCATTTTCCCATAGAGTTTGTACAGTAACGTACGGTTCAGCAATGCCCACGATGAAATTGTTTGTTTTCAACACATCAAGGGTTAATTATTTAGAATGTTACTTACATGTATGTATGAACATACAGTATCAGCAAAGAAATTGCTTTGGTCGACTTTCGTTAGTACTCAAGAGACCCCCACTAATTAACTCATTAATGGCTTGGTCGATTTATTTATTTTGTTTTTTGGTATGAAAAGAAGCGCATTTAAAAGTTAGACAATTAAAAAAGGTAAATAAAAATCGGTGAAAAAATCCACGCCCAAAGCGGCCAGCTCGAAAGCATTCTTTTTTTTGGGGGGGGGGGGGGGGGGGGTCACTTAAGGGGGGGGGGTCACTTAAGTGTTAAGTTGCCTCTCTGACTCAAGTTTGAATTTTCTATCGAGGTCAATTTTACATCTTTCAACTTGACCTCACATAACCTTTGACCAAGGTATGTGACCTTTGACCTCGTCAACATATGAGGAATCCCATATTGCACCTATGGACACAAGTTTGGTTCCAATTGGAACTTTACCTTTCACTTGCGATCCATTCAACCCACAAAATCCTTCCCAGCCATTTCTTCATGTTCCTATATCCTCCTAGACAAATCTCAACAATGTCAGCAAAAACATCGCAAAGCCGCACAATTTTGGCTATCAGAGTAAAAACGTCGGAGTTTTTAAAGGTAATCAACCTTATCCGGGAGAATACAAGGTGATGTTGAAATATCTGGGAAAAAATAAGCAAGATTGTTGTTACAAATCATTTTGTCATGTAACGTCCGTTGGGTGGGGTTCGTAGGGACCCAAAAGGCCATACAGCTTGACGCAATTTCTTCAAAACTAGGGCGGACATATCGTACAATTATTAAAATGCAGTGGTGTGTTTGTTAACACCATTTAGCGTTTTTACGCGCTATTTCGCGAAGATGAATTAAGGTCCCTGCTAACTACTTCCCCATTGACCACTAAAGTGTTAAATAAAACCTGTCAAGCAGAACGAAAAATAAGACTTGAGAAAAGGCACTATCATATTGCTACTAACGGTCATTTATATAATCAACAAAAAGAAGATAGGTGTTGTAAGGTTTCAAGATGCTAATACTTTACCGTAATTCAACAGTGAATATGCGAAGAATTGCGTGGGTCACCTGTGAACTTTACATGGACAATTTGTTGAGAGGGGAATACGATTACGCTGAATTAAGCGATACTACGAATACTTTGTATTCACAGTGTGTTACCCATCTTACAACGTCGCACTTAGATGATAAAAAATGTAGTTCAGAAAATGTTAACTAAAAAATTATATCAAGCAAAGTAAGTTTGATAGGAGTTTTGATTTGTGTGGATCTGGGACATAAATCCGTTTTGCTGAAACTAAGTGTTTGTCCGAATTTTTTACAGCTAGATCGGATAGAGAATAAAACGGGTACTTGACATCTGAACTGACCTGGGAATAACGCCTCAAAGTTGGTCTAATACTAATTTATCAGGCTGAACAACAAAATATACACTCCACACATAACAATGTTTTGGGTAGTGAGTGCGTGATTAAAAGAGGATTTGGAGTAACGTTAGGCTCTGAAGGCATGAACCTCTCATTTTGAAGTGTTCAAATGGACCAAGGCATAAAATCAATATTGTTAGCAATCGCCTCCTAGCTTCTCAATTAATGGGGTTTATGCTTAACACTTAAGTGACGAGGGGGGGGTGGGATTCCTAGGGACCCTCAAAATTTGTTTTCGCGCTGGCAGCTTTACGCGTTGGATTTGCGCCGATATGTTTTGTAATTGTCTAGATTAAAATTGTAATTTAATTTGAATCTTCCAGTCTTTTTGCCCTTTTTTCGTGTGTTTTGAATACAATGTTTTGCCCTAAATTGACAGCCCAAATAACAAATTTCATTTTTTATGCTGATTTGGGTTTGTCTATGCCCCTTCACATGTGGTAATACATTTCGTACAAACATTCCCTCGGAAAAGTGGTTCCTGGGGGGGGGGGGTGGGGGGGGCACCAACGGGAGTGAAAACCCCTTGTCATTAAGGTTAACGATTTATTATTTTGAAATACAAGAAGTTTCTTTGCCTAATAATTTATTGGGAAAAAAGAAAAGTAGTTTTTCCTGTGCGAGTTTAAGTTTGCGTGGGAATTATAGCTTTTTGTCTATGCATTTCAGCGATTATAACCAGGAGCTAGCAGAATTGTAACACATCTCAAGTAAGTTTGAGTGATTAATAGTTGACAGCCTGACAGTGACACTGAAACACGATCTTAAGTGCAGCACGTGGTGCCTTAAGGAGAGGGGGCCAGGAAAAAGTTTGTACAGGCGGTACAAACTTTTTAAAATATGTTCCAATCGTGTTGAAAAAGTTACCAAATTATGTGTCTAATCGAATGATTCAGAAAAGGTTATGTTTGTAATATCTCTACAGCCTAAAGTTTGAGTTATAGGCTAAGGGAGTGTTCATGATTTACGCCAGGGGGGGGGGGTGAGGGAGGATTTCCGTCTTTTTAACGCTTTTTTTTCAAAGTCCCCTCTATTAAGTTGCTCAATTTCATTGTCCCCCCCATGATAGTAGAAAAAAATTTCATGTTCCCCCCGAATATTTTCAATTATACACTTCATAATTGCTTAACCCAGACATCAACTTTGAAGGCAGCGAAGAGTGATTGTTCCCTTCATCATCATCAGCCTTTTTGTCTGTCCATGGGCCGAAAGCTCAACATGTTTCCATGTTGGATTTCGGCCTACCCTTCTACGCTTGCCTAGTGCGGGTGGAAGGCCTGGTACCTAGAGTGATTAGTGCAGGTGGTAACAGAACCCGGGATGGTCCCCTACTATTTTCGCTGAGGTCTGCAACTTTTTACGTGTTCAGGATGACCCTGATACAGGACCAACAGCTGTACATGACTCTCCGAACCATGAGGCGCGGGCACATTGCAACTGCACATTGTACGCAATGGGTGGGAGCGGGAGAAATTCCATAATTCACATGCGTGCAATTATGCAATTTCCGGCCTATAGGAACTATTGAGTATGACCAAGAAACCCGACTGGCGGGGGCTCGAACCAGGGCCGCTCGATCGAACTTATACTCTGCCGACGGTTCAGCGCCTTAGACCACTCGGACCTTCGCCATTACTTCCCTTAGCTCTCCTTAAGTGCATTGAAGGAGAATGATTTTTATCTTGGAAAGATAATTTCTAATGCACATGCAGTGGTAAATGTTCTTATGCCTCCCTGCCCTATAGTCAGAGCTTTTTGGAGAGAATTAACCTCTTTTTAAAAGACAATATCAACAATAAAATATTCTTGATGACTTTTTTACTAGATTCTTTATGTCAAGAAATGGTAGACATCAATGATATTATGGGCGTAATAGTGTTAGGGGGTCCTATCTATCTGCATTTTTAGGTCCAAAAATGAACTACATGTACAACACTCATCACTGTTAGCGAATTGGTCACAAAAGGTTGCATGTTTTGGGTCCGGTGCTCTGTTAGTGGATGTGCTTGCCTAGGACAAGATGTTAAAGTGGTGCCTGCATGAGCGCGTAGCATGAGTAATAATGGGCGGGGTACAGGGTCCCGTTTTGGGTTCCTGCGGGGGATACAGGGGGCTGAGCTCCTGGAAGCTCTTGGTTTTAAATGTTGAGTGCCTTAGAGGCGCTCAGTTAGCTCATATTTTGAGGAGAATGAATTAGTTTTTAACAATATTATTGCTTTATTAGGCCAAAAACGTTCTCTTTTAGTGCTGAGCACTGTCCGAGCACTGCCACTTTCTCAGTGTCTTTGACATATTGTGAATCACGTAACATATAGGGGTTTTTGTCGAAGCATATTGTGACATGCCTTTTCTCAAGTAATAAGATCAATACAGCCATTGGAAAGTTGGTAGTAAGGATGGTTAAAGATGTTAATTGTTGTGCCCCATACCGCGTAGCGCGAGTAATAATGGGTGGGGTACAGGATTCCATTTTTGGGCCCCTGAGGTGTTCCAGGGGGCTGGGCCCCCGGAAGCTCTGGGGTTTAGTCTATTGGTGCCTTCAGGAGCTCTCAGTTATTATTTATCTTGCAGCAGATGAACTATTTATGAACTTTACTATTCTGTTACTTAGGCCAAATGATCTATTTTTCAGTGCATGAGCACCGTCGGAGCACTGTCACTTTATCAGTGTCTTGACGTGTGAGCTCGCGTTTCAACATTAGGTGGTTGTTGTCAAGGCATATTGGGGCATTCCTTCTCACGAATAAAGATCAATACAACAAGCAATGGAAAAGTTGGTAATAATGGGAATGGCCTAATTTAAAGGAGATGCCCGATTTAAGTGTTTTGAAGTTTTCCATCTTGATAGATTGCTTTCACCCAAAACTCCCACCTGTAAAGTTTAGCGCCAATATTTCGATTATTCCATTTTGGATGTGAGAGCTAAAGAACGTGATTTTGCAAGTCCATAGAATACTGCGTAAAATTAAAATTGGTCGACCAAAATGGTCACCATTTCACTAGAACTTCCAAAACAAAACATTACTTTAGCCCCTAAGATTTTCACAGGGGGTAAATCGGAAAAATAGTAGCTTTCTTCTGATACCAAATTTTGAAAACGTCGGTAAAAATCTGGAGTTCTGGGGACCAGGCTATTAGCGATCGGGCCATGACCTTTAGAGTAGCATGATGGTGATCATAATACACAATTTATTATATCAGGTCTGAATTTGGGTGTACGTATTGTAAATCTGCAAACCGAGGAGATTTTGATTCAGATGGATTATACTTTTTACATTTGCTAATTGTGATAGCACAGCCCAAAATCATTATTTTATAATGCTGTAATTCATATGCCCCTTTTCATATACCTTTTATATTAATGCTCTGATTTTAATTTTGATCGGGCCTATGGGTGAGCATGGATCCCAGCATGGATACAGTATACAAGGGCCTAAAAGTATTGATAAAGGTTATGGTTCGAGTCCCACTGCAGCCAATGTGTTCGCCCTTGCGTAAAGCGCTTTACCTTAAAGGACACTATCAGTGATTGGAAAAATATTGAAAATTTGCAGGAATAGCTTCAAAAGTGAAGGCTAAGTCTGTAGAAAGTCTCAAAGTTACCTTTTCCAGCTGTAGAATTGACGAAAAGGACAGAAAGAAACCGCAGTGTTCAAGATACGATTCTCATTCAATTACGTGTGCTAGTGTTCCGTTCGCCCAGACAGTAATGACTAAAATCTCCGATCTGTCTTTTAGCTTGCTTCTGGTTCTATCATTCGCAGGGTAGGTCTTATGTTAGGAGACCTGTACTTGTTACATACATGCAAAATCTGATTTTTATGATTCTGTCGATTTGCTGATTTAGCAAAATCACTGATAGTGTCTTTAATACTCCTGGAGGTACCAGATATTCAATGCTGGGAAGGGTAACAGACTCGCTATGTGCGGGGAGGAAGTGGCGAACCCCCCACCGCAAAAATAAATGGAGGAGGAGTCGGGCCAAACGCTAAGGAAAGAGAGATGGGCTCTCTGCGCACGAGCTTTGCCTCGGCACGGAACTTTACTTTTTTTACTTAAATAAACATTCACGTTGTGCTATGTAATATCAAAATTAGGTAATGTTTAGCAGTCATTTATTAAATGTGAAAGTTAATACAAGGCATTCAAATTGGGGCAATGGGCGGTCAAAAAATCACCACACTATGAATAGCATGAAGTTTTCTGTCAACATGATGCATTCATATGAAAAAGCTCCAGTAGTGTAACAAAACAGTGGGTTATGTAGGTCTTTGAAAATGCATTAACCCGTACTGTACTATAAAAAAAATTGTATTACATTTCAGTTTACAATCATGGTTTGTCGTCTTGTCTCTTGTATGTGAAAAAACAGTAATGTTGTATTTTGTAGACATAGCATATTTAAAACTATAATATTTTTTTTTTTTTTTTTTTAATATTCTATTTTGAAATTATACACCTGAGTAAAGAAGATTTACTACAAATTTAGCGCCTTTTCCTAGTCTATAGATAGCATCTTTTAGCATCTTTACACAATACCTCTTATAAGTTTATTTTATGAGACAGTCTTATTTCAAATGGTAGAAAAACCCAATATTTGTATGTAGTTTCATAAAAAACACAAACTTTTTCATTTTTCAAATCAGCAACAGTTCATTTTTTTATGATGGCTCTTTAACAAAAAGTTCGTGTCCCCCCCGTCTCTGTCACAAAAAAATTTCGTTGTCCCCCCTCATGTTAAAAAAAATTTTCGTGTCCCACCCCTGATTTCTCCATCCCCCCCCCTGGCGTAAATATGACACTCCCTAAAACAGCAAAAACTCAAATAAAAGGGTCAAGTTTCAGGTGTACAGGGGGTTCAAAATTTTAAAAACGTTGCTCCGAATTGGATTTAAAAAATGTAAAAATCGGTTTACAAATTATTGAGTCGGAAGTCTATAGAATTCATATAAGGAATAGTATGACTATCTTACATGCTTAGTGTCCGATGTAGGGGGCACATTAGGTCAACGTCCATTGTACTCAATGGGCTGCCCTGAAATGTACAACCTTTGTTATGTTTGAAGAAAAGAAAGAAGTTCACGCTTCGCGTATGTGGTATACTGTCTGTTACTAACCTGATGGTTATGTGAAAAGCATATTTCTTCATCATCCTCCTGCTCCACTTTTCTTTCCCAAACTGTCTCTCAAGCAATGGTCCTTTTTTGAAAAGGCGATGTAGGTGCGTACATGTTGATTAGGGTGTCAAAAAACGGCAAAATATGGGGAAAACAATTATGTTTTTCCACAACCCTGAAATTGTGATGTACGTGACAAGGGTATGTCACTAGCCACACTTAGCAGAGATCACAATCATCAAAAATACTGTCGGATGTAAAGCAAAGCAAGATAATAAAGGGTATAATGCATTGCATGGTTAGGGTAGGAAAACAGACAAAATACTTTGAGTCGGTGGAAATACTTATTTTGGATGCATTTTGTAAGTTCATGTTCATGCATCATATCCACCTTTGCATACAAGTGACCCCGGGCTTTTATTAGCCTCCACTCTGTAGGGGTAAGTCGGGTAATGCCGAACACCATTCGATTGAAGCCAATAAGTCCATGGTAAAACAAGGTTTGGTAAAGGTAACCATATCAATAAAAAGTGTAAGCAAAACTCTAACTATACACATGTTTTTCTTAACTCAAACCTTTTAGAAAAGAAGTTATGATCAAAACAAAAAAATGGCGTCGTTCGGGATTACCCGACACCTCACGGCTAATGCCGAACGTGTTTTTTTAATGGCAGCCACTTTGGGGACAAAATAGCATTTTTTGTTTCTTGCAACATAAAGTTATGGTAATAATGTATATACTGAAAAGCTTGATGAGAGTTTCAAATTATGTAGATGAGATGGACACACCTATATTGGTTGCCATGGAAACAGGTCGTTCGGGATTACCCCAAACCAGGTGAAGTTTGTAATCTCGTTTCTTTCATAAACTTCGTCATGGACGTGCCCCCTGTTGTACATGATTTTAATTGTAAAGGAACCCTAATCCTGCTAAACTATTAAACCCCTTTCTCTCTCTTCTTGTAGATCTGATATGTCATCCAGAAATATATGTTCTGAATATTCATTTTCACTAAAAAGTGTTTTTTGTAAATCTCGCGAGAATGTGCGAGATTTCTATATTGGTCAGTTTACATTTGAATTAAGTCCAAAGGCAGCTAACACCATAGGGTGGTAACACGGTCTCCTCCTTTCGTAATATAGCGAAATCGCTGCGTTCGCGATTACCCCGCGTTCGAGATTACCCGACTTTCCCCTAAGTCTTTTTGTCCACCTGTTGTCTTGCTCTTTGGATACACGTCCTGTCCGTCTCTATTTTTATTCCTTTTGTTCTGGATAATGTCGTTCACATTGGTTCTTTGCCTAATTTATTTCTATTGCTCTTTGGGCTGTAAAGATGTGTCCCACTTTCTTAGTTGTTGACCATGTTTCAGCTCCATAAATCATGGTTGTCAGCACACACTGATAATACACTCTATTCATTGGGGACATAGGGATGTTCCTATCAGTTTACAGGTTTTTGTGCATTCCAAAGCCAATCCATCCTGACTTTCGGTTGAGGACCTCTTCAGCTGTGCACGAACACACTTTTACCGGACACTCAACAATATTATAAAGGAGTCTAGGTTTGTCGCCGGGCACCGCTACTCCATTGCCATACACACGCAAAAGAATCCTCAAACCACCAACAAAACGAGGCACGTCGTGCTAATTACGACGTCACACCACCCTGCTCCATGCATAATGCATGTCGTGTGATCTATTCAAACCAATTACTGCACGGGGTCGTGCATGTACAATCAGTGGAAATCCGATGCGCCGTGACACGAGGTTGCGATAGTCCATGTGAATTGAATGTAAAACACGAAAGATCGAAACTAGCAAAACGGTATAATGGAACGATGTAATGGATGGGAAATGTTTTGAAGAAGTGTGGTTTTGCTTTGTGAATATCAGCAATGTCAATAGCATTAAAGACGATGTCAGAACTAAACCACTGACATTTTCGCTAATATGGACTTTGATCTATTGCAACACAAATTGTACTAAGTGTCTATGAAATTATTATGAGCAAAATGGGAATGAAATGTAATTGGATAATTTGACTCAGGTGCAAGCTTTCTGTGCTTTGGTATAGCGCTATACAGGTGACCCAACCAAGGTTAATTATATTAAGCAGTGGCGCGCTTTTCGATATGGTGTAGTGATGTTGTAAAGAAGTTCGTTTGTGCTGTGCTGTGTCTATTTTCAGTGTTTGTTCCATATATTTATAGCTTTCAACTGTCTCAGCTCTACTGCAATTGTGACCTTTGTCTCATAATTGGTCATAAACTTTGTCTTACCTTTATGCCTCTGTAATCAAACCTGTTTACCTTCTCTATTCTTAACATCGGTCTCATCAATGTCGATCTCCCTTGTTCTTGTAGGTTTGGGATTTCTTCAAGAGTTTCTTCTTCACTGCTGCTGCTCCTGTTAATATCTTTGGATAACCCCCGGTCTCCCCCTCCCTTATTTTTCATTGTTTGGAGCCATCAATATCTATGTTTTTCTAGCCATGGCATCAAGTATAATCCTAAGAACCATTGGCTATATATTCTTTTATGTACTTAAATTCATTACTTCAGCGCATCAACATATCTTCCTCTTGTTGATCAATGCCCTTTCTGGGACTCTACGAATCCGAAGACTATCCAGTTTGATTTTTTCATTTGACTTTCAAATTATTTGGTTTTTAGGCCTTTAAAAGTGGTCTTTGGTGGAAAAATCTGCTGGTCCAGGGTATCTTTCCGTCTTCTTTAGGAATTATCTTTTGTGAAAATCTTATATACATACATGGGTCAGCTGATTGGACGGTAGTTCTTCAGCATTTTCCTTCCCCCCCCCTTTTTTGTGAAGTGGATGACTTATGCTTCTTTCCACTTTTAGGGAATATCTCTATTGCCCTAAATCTGGTTTGTATATCTCTGGGAGCTGTATTAGTGCCACATGACCACCCGCTTTTATTATGTTGATGTTGTCCCAAGGTAATTCTTTCATTTTTCTTTTGATTATCTTTGTGAAAATGGTTATGTATATGAGACAGAATTCTGCATTGGCATAGTTCTTCTGCCTTTTCTTCTTTTTTGTGAAGTTGGAACGATTTTGAGCCTTTTTTCACTTTTATGGTATTTTTATTTTGTCCCCTAAGATCTGGCTGGTTGTATAGCTTTGGGAGCTGTATTAGTATTGCTTGGTGACTATCCAGCGTTTTTTGATATCACTGGGATTTTTATCAATTCCGAGCTTTTGTTTTCCCTAATTCGTTTATCGCTACTCCACTTTCATCGGTATAAATATAGGATAATTGCTTCCGCATCATATCTTTTTCTGGACATAGACTTCAATCTCAAAGTATGGACTGGGTAATTGTATTCGTCATTTTTATTGCATAATAATGGATTATCACAAAATATTTTTGGGGGGGTTTTCATATCTCAGCCGGTGTTAATTAAGTTTGGTGGTGAATCTGTGGGGTTAGAATAAAATAATTTCATCATATGAAGGGTGTCCAGCGCAGTTCATACTGCAATTCTTGCCTGCCCCAGGGGAAATTACGTCATCCAAATTCTGGGAGTTACCGAAACGGCCTTTTGGTTCCTTATATTTTTTGTTCTTCTTTCCGAGCTTAGACTCTGTTTGTCTGGTTCGTCTTTTTTCTACTTCTGGATGCATTATTATATCGTTTAACCTTACCGCAACCTCCTATGTACGCTCTATACGTATATTAAAATGTCAACAACTTCGAACAGCTCTCTAAGTATCTATTGAAGATTGGCATTTTGTTGTTATTGTTGGGCTTGAGGGAGCCATTTAATGTTAGTTTTTATTTTTAATACCCCAATTGGTTAGATTGTTGGTTACAGTATATTTGCATTAAAATCACTCACACTTAGTGCCCAAGCTAAACAAACTTTCCGTTATGGCTCCGGGTAGGGGGGGGGGGTTCCTAGATCCCAACCCATCACCACTTTCCCAGGAGTTGTGATCATGACACTAACAAACACGGTCAATTGGGGTCCCACGTAAGAACCACATACCCCCAATAAAAATTGAAATCGACTTTGACCTATTACCTAATGGCCAAATTGAAAGTGTCCTCTCCGAAAGGGAGTGGTTCGCACATTTCCATCCTCCGCAACTCCAATAATAAGGTTTTGAACCAAAATAAATTCATTATCCATTATATCTACTCTAGAATAACCAATTAAATAAATCATTTCACAATATAACCAAATTATACCACTGTATTTTTCTTCTCAGAAACTTTCAAATCAACCTTATTTTTCCCATAGACTTACACAGTTAAGAGCCACGTCATGAACAAAATTAAAATTGATGCTATCAGCATATAAAGGGTTATTGATTTAAGTAATGATTAATTAATTGGCCTCCTAAGGTATATATCTAAGCAATAAAATCCAAGATTTAATTACTTTAATTTTTTATTAGTAAAATATCGTTCATTTTTCCCACTTCCGTTAGTGGCCCAAGGGGGGGGGGAGGGTCCTATGGGACCCAAGCCGAATTAATTCTATCAGCCTTGGGCGGATTGAATTTTTTTAGTATCAGGAGAACGTATTCTAAATCCGACAAGTGGTTAGCAAAAACTCCTTTAAAAATTTGATTGCGTACCCGAGAAATCGCAAAAAATCAAATGCTGGTAATAGGAACCCCCCTTGGGCACTTAAGTGTTAATAGAAAAGGGAAAGTGACGAGAGCATTTACTGGACAGCAACTTTGTGTGCTTTCGTTTGATTTTGGCACTGTTTGCGGTCTGATAAATTAATCACAGCAATAATATGTTCTCTCTTGAGGTCACATGATGATATGCATGGTGAATAGCTCTTTGTATTTCAATTGAAGTCATTGGGCTAACATAAACCAAACATTACGTGCTTGGTTTACTATTATTGTGTTATAAGAGAAATTTAACCCTTCAATATACATTGCTTTCATATTCTAGATTAACATATCCCCACGAGAAGGATGAATGCCTATTGAGCAGCTGTACCATACAAAACAATGTGAAACTTGGCCATATCTTTAGCACAAAGCGCATATCGATGATAAGAAACACCATTAACAAAAGGGGGCCTACCTAAAGGTTGAGCAAGAAAACATGGACCGTCCATTTTGTCCACCATTTTGACACCTACAAAAACACATATCTCAACATATGTGCTATAAGGCTTATTTTATAGCTTAGCTATTAATTTTGGTCCCAAAGATTATTCACCTCGGTTTGCTATAGACCGAGTCGTACGCCTTTTTGAAACAGTATTCAAGTTTTGATACCTGTCCCACGGTCGCATTGAAATGCAACCGTCAATTAAGTGTCCAAATTGAAAGCCCCCCGATGCTTGGTGATTTTGATACCAGTGGCTGACTCTGTCTCCTCTTTCCTTGTTACCAAATAAAGCACCAACATACCTAGTATGGCGTCACAAGACTTCCAATCAAGTTCCGCGATCGCAAATTGTGGTATTTCCACAACATAGGGAAATCCAATTTTGCCCTAAAACATGGGAATCTCGGATTTCATGCGGTTTTTAAGTTCTAAATGTGGCTTGGTTAGTTTTAACCATTATACATAGAGTTTAAGATCCATACTGTGCATAACTTTTCAAATGCACCATGAATATCCTTGGATTGCGTAACCACCCCTTACCCTAACGGCAACCTACCCCTGTGAGTTGCAACCTCAAATTTTGTTTTCGCAAAACGACGAAAAGGGTGAGAGAACCGATACCCTAGAAGCTTGTTTTTACTATTTCTTTTTTCATTTTATAGCGCGCCAGGGCGAAGTTCACGGGGGTGGGGGGGGTACCACTAAGAACCGACGATGGTTATGAGTTAAAAGGCAATGATAATGTAACAGTTAATTTGAAACGCATTTTTTTAAAGCTGTATCATATTTTGTAACTATAAGACTGGATATTTAATTATCTTTAGAAACAGAAAGAAAGTAAAACATGTACACACCTGGTCGGATTTCGAAACCGTCGACTGCTCCGATTACTACGCTCTCGTCAAATGAGTAACAAGGTGTCCGAAAGGTACGTGCTTCCGCTTTCCTAGAGGATAGCATCAGAACGATATATATGTGCTTTATATTTGTTTTTGAAAATTTTAACTAATTAGTTCTCCAGATAGACAAGAATGAATATCCGGCCAAGCGCACTTTTTTCAACACTTACGTGGGCTTAATAAATATTTACAATAGGACAGGATATAGTCAGTTAAATAAATAATCCAAATTAGTTGTAAAAACTCTGTCGCCGTTGATAGTTTTTGTTTTATTCTGGTTTTATCATAATAAATGGGACTTTCAAACAGCCGTGATATATGAAAATCATTATTTAGGTTTTTATAACCCAAACTTGCAAACATTATATTGCACATCGGCAAAGTAAGGTGTAAGAAAACGACTTTCTATTACAGGTTTTTTGATCAAAATTATAAACATAATAATATGTAGTTCAGCGGTACTCAGGCTTTATGGTGTAAAATGGAGACTATAGACTTCCTTTTGAAAAAAAAAAAAAACAAACATTTATCAGTAAATGTTCCCCTGCTTTTTACAATTAGAGGATGTAAAGAGGTTCCTATTTAGAGGCTGACTTTTGTCAGCATTCTATGGCACTGTTATACTGTACATTTAAATGTTTACTGCATGAAAACGGAGAATCCGATTCATCTCTAACTATGGAATATTTTCAGTTGTAGATAACTATTTTAATTATTACACACACACACACAGAAAAACATATTTCGAAATCTCTGAGGCAATCTTTAAAATATATTAAAATTTCAATTGGTTTTATTGTTTAAGAAGTCAGAAAATGCGACAAATTTGGTGGAATCAGCACTAATTGGATACCGCGGTAAATTGAGAACGTAAAACATCACCCAACCAGTAGGATTTACTACTTGGGATGTCACTTCTTCTTCTTCTTCTTCTAATTCTTCCTCTTCCTCCTCCTCCTCTTCCTTCTCTTCTCCTTCTGCCTTTTCCTTTTCTCCTCCTTTTTCTTCTTTCTCTTCTTCACCTTCTTCTTCACATGGGTATTCCCAGTTTGTTTAAAGGATATTCATGGAAGCCCAGCATATGATTAGCTGCAAAAACCAAAGCAATGATAGCGCAATGGTAGGCAATATTAAATTTTCAACACCAGGTCCATATGAAACACATACATTCATGTGTTAAGACATTATGGTATATAAGCCTCGTTAAGCTAGATCTATATGAAGTTTAATGGTATACGTGTCTGTGCAATCTCGAGTTTAATCAAAATACCATCTCTCCTATTCCTATATGTTGTGTTGCGCCCTCACACCAATTGAACTAGATACGGGTTATTGGCCAATAAAATATACCACAGAACGTTGGGTACCTACAAGAGTTGAACAATGTTTTTGTCATAACGTCTTGGACATAAATAAAGATACATTTTTGGGAAAGAAATATGATGTAGGAATAAAAGATCTAATTTCTTCGATTTAACTCAGTCTAATAATGTCTCGTGAGAGTACGAAAACATGTGGGGTTATTTCTTAAGATCACTACTGCCACTAAGATGAATAGATGTAAAACTGGGAAATTTTTATGGACAGTGATTTGAATTCCCATTTTCCTTTCTTTCAAGAAACGGGGGGCCGTACTGTTCATGTTTCTTTAAAAACGTGTGTTGATATCTTAAGGGTTTAGGGTATTTTTTAATGTTTTAAAGCCATATTTTTGGGAAAGAGACGTTCACGCGTGTAGTAATGTTAATTAGTGTTAGTGTGATAGACAAACCACTGAATAAATAGGTGAAAGCTGATTTTTTTTTGCAGGATAGTATAGTGTAAGTAGCAACATATCACAAAGTCCCCCAAGAATCCCCGATGTGCTATTTGAGAAATAAGGGGTAAAGTTTGTACAGGACAAATTCTAAATGTTCCAAGCGCATTCCAATGTTATCACGTTTGTGTCATTCCATATAGGATTGAAAAAAGATCAAGTTTTTCACCTGCAATGTATGGATTATTAACAATATGGAAATACTTTCAAAGTCACAATGGGCGGTAAAGGGCTCAGAATGCTCCGGTCCTTTCCAAAGGTGTATCAAAGTGTTTCGTCTTATTGAGTATAACTGAAAGATATAATTCACAAGCCCTGTCTCTTATAAGGTCAATATTTCAAAAGATGTAGATAGTGTGAATGAAGCATATTTTGCCAAAAAAATGACCATACAATCATGTCGAGTAATTTAATTAGTTTAAACATTATAATCCTACCGTTTTGACACCACGTTGGCCTTGACAATTTTTTTGGGCCTGTATGCCTATTTCTAAAGTTGACAACTATACATTTTCTTATTCAGTTTTTATTAGAAGAATACACTAGTCCATAATTTAGCTCAATGAAACAGCTTGTACCGTGTATAACTCACCACCCCCCCTACGTTCTCAATTAGCACAAGGGGGACACTTGGGGACTTTGATCTGTTGGCTATGCACAACATTGGTAAGTTCCTAAAAATCATCTTATGCCTTACAGTGTGAGTCAAAATGGATTTGTTCCCAATATGTTTTTTTTTTCTGTCCAAACTTGCAGGTACTCTTAAAATTGTAAGGTAGTTTCAAAAGTCATTTAAATACTTTCCACGGACTTTTTACTTTTTCATTTTGGTTCATGCAATCAATATTTGCACTCATATAAATAAGGCCCTCAGATTTGCCCTTGTACAAGATTCTAATTGAGTTGGTTAATTGAAGCGCCAATTTCACGTGGGATATACCTAATGTATCTTTTACCACACTGGGGGGATAAATGTAATAAAATGCCCCAGTGAGTATAACACAGGCCAGTTATAAGTTATTATTATGCAACAACACGTGCCAACTATTTGACTGTTTAGAATTCTTTAAGATTTAGATGACTCGTTTTAGCTATTAACTAAGGCAAAGCAAAAAGATATTAAAACACACCAAAACCAGTTTCAATTTAAATGATACCCCTTAGTTTGGCAAAGGTCAAAGGTCCAGACGCTTATTTGAAACAATTTTCTTTCATGATAAAATATTATAATTTTTTGTGCTAATTATCTCTATCGTGAATAAATGGCCACAAACAGAATTTCTTGCCTTTCTGCGTTTTCTTTCTGTATCCTGGTTTGTGAATTCCCTGTTCACATGTTTACTGTACTATAGACATTTGTACACGTGTCATTTTGGGAGCCCTCTAAAATGAGGCCATAATTGAAAATGAAATGCAAATAATCTCGGGATTTTTGACATGTGATTGAGAATTAATATTTGTTAATATAAAAGTATATAATAATTTCTAAAGATTACAAAATTTTTTGTAATATTTTGTGTTTCCATCGGGGAACATCATTTAGACTCACACTGTATTTCTTTTCCGCCTTCTGGCGTCCATACCTAAAGTTACTGGAGTCGTAAATTTGCTCGAAAGGCAATTCATCAGATTACTAATTGATGTAACCTGTGGTACATCATTTTAACCCGGTGCAAATATACTCTTCTCTTAATTTTTTACACTTACACTTCTTTGAAATCTTAAAGCGCGGTTTTGTGTTGTCTGTTGGTGTTTTCTAATCTAGCGTGGTGCAGTTGAATGGGTGGGTGCATTTCATATTCCACGAAATACTTTTTCACCTTCCCTCCTTCCTTCCTTCCCTTCCTACCTCCTGGTCCTTCCCCGTCTTTCCTTTCCTTCCTTCCTCTTCGTCCTCCTTCTTTCTTCCTTCCTTCCTTTCCTTCCTTCCTCCTCCTTCCCCTTCCTTCTTCCTTCCTTCTTCCTTCCTTCCTCCGTTCGTTCTTTCTTTCGTCCGTTCTTTCCTTTCGCTTTCCTTTCTTCCTACCTTTCTTCTCCTTCCTTCCCTTCCTTTCTTCCTTCCTTCCTCCTTCCTTTCTTCCTTTCTCCTTTCCTTGCTTCTTCCTTTCGTCTTCCTTTCTTTCCCGTTCGTCCTCGTCCCCACCAAGGGTTTTTGTACTGCGTTCACGACCAAGGGGGGGGGGGGGGTGGTTACCACACCCCTGATTTTTCGTAATTAAGCGACAAACAATCATCTTGTTTGGTATCAGTGTGTGCTACATATTGTCCTTTCTTCAAATCAAGTACAAACATATCAATTTTTAAGCAATCATGACGTCATAGTGACGTTCATAACTGAACTTATTTTTTAGCCAAATTTGTAAGCAAAAATCGCCCAAAAGCTAGGTTTATCGAACCGTTTTTGCATTTATCCGCAAAATTGGTATTTCTTTGCCACTAATTGGTGCCAAGTAAGCATACACATGTATTACTCTAACAATATAAAAAATACAGTGTGTGCTTACATAGCACCTACTTACATAAAGTAACCATTTTTTGGCATTTTACACATAGAGTAGGAGGTGGCAACCACCCCCCGTTCCGACTTTGACGGGACGGGGTGTGACTTCCCATGAAGGGTGTGTACCCTCCACCTCCATTTTTTTTCCTCGCTAAAATGGCCGCAAAGTATGAACTTACAATTACATAAAAGCCTTAGATCGTATTCATTTGCGTTTTTTGCGACAGGGGATCCCCCTTGGTTGGACGAGGGTTAAGCTAAAATAAATGATTATAAACATGTGGGAATATAGTGAGAGGATTGTGGATCAAAGACGTAACTCCATTTTACATATACTACGCGAATCAAACAAATTAATCAGCAAGGATTGTAGATGACCTTGAAAGAATCACTGAATCATAGCTTTGTTGTTGTTTTAATCAAGCAAATCTAAATATACTTCCAAGTGTTGAACAAATGAAAGATATCGACTGAAAATTTGGAACTGGTATATAAAATCTTCACACAAAATCTCAGCCAATTGATCCTGACGTGTAAATGAAAACGGTTTTCAACACTACTACTGTAATCAAGGTATAGAACAAAATGGCAAAATGGTGCGCCCCCTGCAGGCGGAGTGCCCATCTATCTGTCATTGGCGTTTGTTGGGCCAGACAGACTTCCTATTATAATGGTGCTGTGGGGGTTCGCATCCTCCCGCACAGCGAGTCGTTTTGCATTCCCAGCATATTGCGCTAACAATTGTTATACTCCTGGGTGGAGAGAGGCAAGCGAAGGGGTAAAGTGCCTTGCCCAAGTGCACAACCACATTGGCGACTATGGGGGCTCGAACCCACAACCTTGCTTATGAGGCGAGCGATGATCCACTGCACACGTGTGCCCTACCAATAGATACAACAAGGATATGCCCAAATTAAGGACTTAAAATATAGCAGTATCCTAAACAACCCCCATGGGACCTATATTGTTTCTTGCTCTGCAACAGGTAAATTGGTGTTTGGATTTGTCATATCAGTTGGCACATTGGTATATATAGATTCTTTGATTAGTCCGTAGTTGAAGTAATCTGCCTTTTAGTACATCTCTTTAACCATCTTGAGCCATTTTTATATCGATACACTAAAAAGGAGGGGGACTGTTACCACACACTTGGAATTTCGTTATTTGGCAGTTTTTCTCACATGCGACATTTAAACATAATAGTAGGCGCGTTGGTACACATTTTAGTATCGATGGAAAGAGGAGAAGAATAGCTTCAAACCATGCATATGGCGCGATACTAGGCATGTGGACACGTCTCTCCTGAAAGGTGAGTGCAGCAGGGCAATGAGCCCTTCTGACTTAGATAAAGTAGAGCAAAGCTAATAATTTGAAATCTGATAAGTGTAGACATGACTAACTAAAGGGCAAACTGATCGTATGGGAAACATATCTAGGGGTGAGCGACACAGAGGCATAGCCATGATAGCTTTGTCTTGTCCCTTTTGAAATTCATCATATTTCGATAGGCACTTAGGCCTCAAAGTGTGTGTGTCTGTTTCAATAGCCATTGACGAAATAAAGAGATTTTTGTTTGTTTTATCCATTATCAAAAACTCTAACGCCATATTACATGTTAGTTTTAGAATGACAAGGTCGAAAATGCTATCCACTCACAAAACAGGTTGAAACATACAGTAGGGGAATATAAAGGTCATCAGTCCGGAAATAAAAGTCGTCAGTCCGGAAATAAAAGTCGTCAGTCCGGAAATAAAAGTCGTCAGTCCGGAAATAAAAGTCGTCAGTCCGGAAGTAATTTTAGGGTTAGGGCTTAGTGTTAGGGTTTGGGTTAGGGTTCGGACTGACGATGTTTCGAACTAAGACTATCTACCCTTACACGAATTCCCCAAAACAATTGGCCAATCTGAGCCCTGCCTCATGTATGACAGTAATTAAAGGAATGCAGCTGCAACAATATGACCTTTTGGTTATTCACAAAGTAACTTACACGTAATGAATTACACAACAAGAATTAGAATTGATTACTCGCTTTTTGGTGCCGAAAGAATGTGACGGTTGGCATTTTAATAAGAGGTAAACGCTTTGTGGAGAATAGAAAAGAGAACGTTAGCATTTGCCTATATCACACACAAACTGGGTATATCGGTTATTGCACAGGAGTTTCTCCACAGAAAAAAAGTGTTAATCTAATAGATAAACTGCCTTTATTAATACTTTACGAAATACGTTTTAATAACTTATCTTGCGAAATTTAAGACACTCCCTCACTACTCCCCATTATTTGCCTAGTCAAATCTTAGAAAAAAAATAATTTTGTGGAGTGTTATGTACAAAAATCACTCAACGATAGCGGGACATGAATTCTCTATCGCTTTCATCTCTTAAGGTGCATAAGAGAAATAAGAACTTGCAGATATGAAACTTAAAACGAAACTTTAAGTGCTATCTGAACCCATTACAGAATAAAAACCAATAAGATTTCAGAAAGTGTCACTCAAACTCGTCTTAATATTATACTACAAAACTAAATAAATGTCAATAAAAAGGTCTCTCGCACAAGATCAAATGTTTTTACGGCTGATAAGGTTGCTTTGGTACGGCAATCAAATAATGCAACACAGGCGGGTATTATTCACAGAGAATTCGCACGTTAAAGAACACAGACGAGTACGAACATTGGTTTTTCTTATTAATTGACATGACTTACATTATTCATGGCGTCTCTTGTCTGGTTGGAAAAGGATAATACTATTACAGGAAATTCATAATGAAGGAAAAAGCTGAGTTTTTTCTGCGAAACGATTAAATTGGTCAAACGTCTTCGCGTATTAAACTTACAACAGGTCAATCATTCTCTTACCCCAAAGGATTACAAGCTCCGCGTGTCTATTTATTAATGCAACCAATTCATTCATTGTGTCCTCACAAGTTTTCGTTTTCGCTTGGACATGACCGACAAACTCCTATCATAGGTAAAATTTTTGCGCGCATTAGAAAACTTAACGCCTTGTCAGAATTTCTCAGGCACGCCGAGCCTCCACGCACTGTAATATGCAAATTAAAACGTGCTTAGGCGCACGCCTCTCGCCCCATTAACAAATCGCTTGATGTTGTTTCGAGAACTTGCCCGGGTGGCGACACATCACCTGCGCTTAGCCCCCACTTTGCTGAGAAAACTCTGGTAGCGATTATACCTTAACACCGCGAACGGAAAGACCTGATCCTTTTTTTTATAACGACAACTTCTCAACTCGCGAACGGAAAGACCTGATCCTTTTTAATAACGAGAACTTCTCCACTTCCGGTTTCAACATCGCCACCAAAACAGTAGCCACCCGGTTACGGCAAGCTAAAAGGTCATAACTCTTGGTCACCACCGTTGCTTTTGAGAAAAGTGAGAAGGCAGCGCGTTACTTTCAGGGAGTGCAAACACGTTGCTTTCACTTATGAACGCGTTGCCAACCGATAGAGGGCTTTCACCTCACTCATCATACCCTATAACAAAAGTGTTAGTTCCCCGAGTCATTCCTCATTCATAATCAATTTAATACCCGAACTCAAAAGTAGTTGTGTTATTCAAAGTGCAACCATCTTTTATATGCATACATATCCAACAGCAATGTCGTTCTTCTAATTTAGAAAGTCTCCAAATAATTGTAATGGCCTTTGCCATTCCCCTCAAGATGGCCCGCTAATTCCGAAGGTGGAAGACGTCTTTAGAAAAGTAAACAAAAGACAACACGTTGTTAAGCGTTTGATCAGGAATTAAAAAAAGCAACGCATTGCTAATGAAAGCAACGCACAATTACTGTCTGACAGTACCGTTTATTTTTTCACTTTTCTGATTGTTAGATAAACAACAGCGTTGAAAGTCAACCCACGCGTTTCTGGTCATACGTTATGACCCTTTTTAGCTTCCATAAACCGATACCAGTAGCTGTAGTTGAACGGGCACATGTGGTCCAGTGCAGTAGATACAACGACCGGCCTCATGAACTAAACGGCATTGGTTTGAGTCCCGCTGAAGCCAATTGTTGTGAACTTGTGCAAGGCACTTTAAAGTACTACTTTCCAATAGAGGGAATTTCTCAACAGCATAGCCCATTAAGTGACCAATGGGATTCACATTTGATTTTGACACTTTGACACAACCGTAACCACGGTTACCAGCCACAAAACTTGTAAATTGTAATCGTATGTGACCTTTAATGACCCCAAAGTGACCTCTACTTACCAAATATTCAAATATTTAGGTCATTTTAGCACTCTCCTTGTCTCAAGCTTGAATTTTTGATACCAAATATATGATTAGTGAAACGTAATTATTTTACCATTACTACGAATATGTATAAAAAAGGGGCGTGGCCTATGACGTCCATTATTGTGGTTTGAATTTTTTGGGCCACCCCTTCTGAAATTGGCTTAACATACCCCAAGGAAGGTTGTGCCAAGTTTTCATGCATTTTGTCCAGAAGGGCACGATCTTGGTGAAATTTGATTTATCACTTCACTATATGGTTGAAGTGTAATCAAAATGCTTTATCTAATCATTCCCATAATCATATGTCACGGGAACTAACAGGATATTTAAAAAATTATACTAAAATAACATCTCCTTTATTTACCTCAAACCATGGATCAAAGTTAGCTTACCGAAAAGGGTCGATTTTCCTGTGCTGTTGTTCTTTCGTTTAAAAGTCACTTGTATCCTCAATTATTGTGACCCAACTATTAAATAAATAACTATCGGTTCTAACAACCGTGGAGTTCTTACCAGCAGATGTCTTTTAGCTGGAAAATGAATAAGTCTTTTCGTGGCAGTGCGTCAATCACCTCCTGATTAGTCCAGGAACTTTATGTCCTGCGGTAGCCAAAAAGGAAATAAATAATTCATAGCTGTGTTTCTTTTTTGGGATAGTCTCCCAATGTCCACAAGTAAGGGTATGAAGAATAAGGGGATGAAGTTTTATATACAGGGTAAAAATAAAATAATTCAATTGAGTTAAATCATAGACTATTGTATTCTCTAGCCAACCCGAATAAGAAAATGTATAGTTTTGTGGAACTTTTGAATTTTAGTTTATGCATGAGGCAAAATGTGCAAGTCCATCATGGTAAAATTGTCAAAACAGTACCATTTTATTACCCCTTAACTCGTAAATGTTGCTGGTGCTATTACGCCCAAAAGCTCATTCACACTTAGTACATCTTCGAAATATTGGACTTATAGGGCAGTGACCTCATAGACCCAGTAGAAACCGCCCATAACGAGCTCTTTAACTATTCCAGGAAAAGACTGAAACATTTAATTCACTTTGTGAGGCATCGGTATTAAGCCTTACAACCCCCGGTGCCATGCATTATTTACATCTACACTTACCCGACTCTTTGCTACTCTAGCCAGATCCCGCTTCAGCGGTTCCATTGGTTTTAACCGCAGTAACGTAACAGTTGAACCATTGCTGAAAGCTAGCGCGACATTCAGCAAATCTGACGGCGCTGCTCTAGATTTGTAGCCACAATGTTTTGCCCGAGGCGTTATTCAATGAAACTGCAACCCGATATAAGCTAAATCTTGCCCACACAGGCTTGCCAACGGGAGGTCAGTAATTGGGCCAATCTTTACCACCGATAAAGTCCCTGGTGTGTGAGGCCTTGAAATTGCCTATAATCCCATAAATTGCAGATATTGCAAACTAAAGCCCTTTTCTTATTCCTTATGACACAACGTCGGTATACATTTGCACGCAAATTGGCACATTTTAGAATATGATCCTGTACAAACTTTGCCCCTTATTTCGAAAAAAAAAAAGCACCTGGGGTTTTTTTGGGGCGGTGCTATGTTGCTCCGTACAGCATCTTCATCAGGAAACTATCCTGAAAATAAGCTTTTACCTATTTATTTCGGCATGGGTATTTTTCTATATATCATAGACTAGTTGTGAAACTTCCCCGCCTGGCTAAGCTTGAGTCAGGTTGATGGAAAGTAAAACTTAAGTTCCATCGAGTGGCCCTTGAAGAGTCCTAAACAATGACCAGTGAATGAGAGTACTCATCCGGTGTAATCTGGTTTCAAAATCGAACCATTCTCCGTTTCTCGTAGCTCTTTAGGTATGTAAATGTTTTAATCTCTTAGTTCCACGTTGCAATTAATTTGGCATTACGATAGGTAAATGTCACTGAGACTCACTCTCATTTGGATGATGACACAAATTTTATGCTACATCTCGGATTTGATTGACAGAGTGACAAATAAAATCTTACAAAAAAAGACGGAAAAAACAAAAACAAACAAACAAACACAGGCAGTGCGATTGTGATATGGCAACACAGGCGTGTTATGAGACGGGTATATTGAGAAATATGTAAATGTATTGATCAGCAATGGTTGTTAGGGAATTCAATCAATGGTTACACATAGATCATAATTAGTGAAAGTTGGCCTCTGAAACATGTAATAATTTAAGTAAAACTGCCAAATGTGCTGATACTATTAACACGCTTTCGCCGTCTATTCATATCAAATAAATATATAGTTGTTTTTAAATTTCTTTGAACCTCTTCACTATTCATACGGATACTATATTTCTAAATGTCAAGTCTAGGATGTGTAACGTGTTGCATTGAAACACACACACACACACACCTATGATATTCACGCTAAGAGGAAAAAAACCATATATAATGGTGTTCAGTTGGGGTTAGCAGGACTCATGTGAAGTGCATCAACGTGACAACTAGAGAAGGATTTGCCGCCCTGCTTGTGAAACCTGACATCCGCTCGTATTAATCAACTTCAAATGCAGCTAGCGGTTGTTTCTTGATCCGGTGCAGTGTCATGTTGGTTTTAATACTATAAACATAATGTACGGTGACTTTACTGTCACACTGTAAAAGTTTAAATAACATATTCAATAGAAAGCGCCTATACTCAATGCATAAACCTTCAGCGTCGATCGAGACTACGTTGTAATGACAAACGTCTCTGCATCGCATGAAAAGCATATCGTGCAAGTACAACATATTCGTTTTTCTGCATGTTCACGATTTTGCAAAAAAGGAAACTTTTGTGTTTCAATAAGTAGTCTTTTACTTGAAAACATTTATGAATGTATGAACTCAAAATGAACGTATACCATTGCTTGCAACATTTGAACGATTTATCTTCCACTAACTAAAAATGATTAATTAGTAGGGATAGTTAAACCGACGAGGTGGGCTATTGGCACATCCTGTCGCGACGAATACAAAGACTGGTTGAGTCCAATAAGGTCTTATCTTCTTTATTGATATTATTCAACGGGGTATATGCCAAACACGTGTTCGAAAAAGCGTACAAATAATCAAACACGGCACTACAGGACAGGCTTTTAAAAGCATTTCATTGGCAAAACTCATTATTGTCCACTATCCTAAAGAAACAATGTACATGCCGATTTACCTGGTGAGCGCATCAATCTACACAGAATTTAAACACTTAAGTGACCAAGGGATTTTCACTTCCGTTGGTGCCCCGGGGGGGGGGGGGGGGCCCAAAAAAAAAAAAAAAAAAAAAAGGAATTTTTTGCACGAAATTTATATACATGTGAAGGGTCATAAGACAACCCAAAATCAGCTAATTCGAGCTGCAAATTAGGAGCAAAACATTGTTTTCAAAACATGCGAAAATTGGACAAAAAGACGGAAATTTCAAATGAGCCTTGCGCTTACATCTAACATTTGGAAAACTTATTTTATGTTGATATATATTCTAGAAGACACAAATTACATATATTTAACACAAAACCTGCAGTTTTAGGGATCCTGTATTTTTAACAGGTGTTGCAAAATGCACGTCATATTCCCATAGAGTTTGCACAGTAACAGTTTAGCATTGTTCAACGACGAAATCGTTTGTTTTCAGCACATAAAGGGTTAATTACTTTTAATGTTACTAATAATTGTTTAGTTACATGTATGTGTGAACATATATCAGCAAAAAAATAGCTTTGGTTCTTTGATAATTAAAAATATTCTCAGATGACTTCCGTTAGTGCCCAAGGGGGGAGGTTCCATGGGACCCCACTAATTAACTCATTAACGGCCTGGCCGATTTTAATTTTTTTGGTATGAAAAGAAGCGCATTTAAAAGACAGGCAATTAACAAAAAAAAATCGGCGCAAAAATCCCACGCGTAAAGCGGCCAGCGCGAAAAAAAATATGGGGGTCCATAGGAACCTCCCCCCTGGTCACTTAAGTGTTAAAAAGACCCTAAAAGCGCCCCAGCTTCAGGTCTTTATTAATGTTATTATTATTAATGTTAATACTATTTATGTATGAATATTTTTCATTAATGTTTATTAAAGACCTGAAAATTGGGGCGCTTTTCGAATATTTTTTTGACATTCTGTATATACTCATTATACTCTATAAAATATTTATTGATGGTAGAATGTATTAGATAGCTTTTTTCAATAATATTTCGTTTAGTTTCGGTTGATTATTTAAGTTTAATTTCTGCACCTGATACCCACACAAAAGTGGCACCTGGGCAAAGAAGGTATTTAACACCAGTAAGTAGGTCTCACTTAAGTCTCGTTATAATTTAGACTAGGGAAACAAGCCACTCCTTGGCAAGCTATGTGCAAAATCGATCTTGGTTAGATGAAGGTTTATGACACATTTTAAACCCCAAAAAACTATATTATCCTATCCACGTGATTCATTGCGATACCAGGAGCGGATCTAGGGATGGTGGCGCGCGCCTCCCGGGAATTCTGCAAAATCTTGCAAAATCAGCCCCATTTTGGACCAAGTTTAAGCCTTCAGCCCCCCGGTAACTTTGACTCCTCGTTTTTCAAAATCCTTGGATCCGCCCCTGCGATACTCACATATAATATCTCTAGGCAAGCGCCAGGAACTATATAAAGGGCCAACTACTTTTAATCCAATAATCCATCATCCGAATTATGTATAAGGACATCATTACGACAATGCCAACTTACAAAAAAAGGTTCATTCACCCGATTGTACGTGTTATATGGATAAACGTCTTTCAACCTTAAATAGGTAGGATTTGCATTTATTTTTTTCATGTTCTCTCCTTAACATTTCACAATATCAACAATATACATTTTTATTCATTTATTAATTCCGGAAACCAGGTAAGGTTTTAACACATTACAATAAATCTTTTCATTTTCTTTGATTTTTCTTGTAATAGCGTTTGAATTTCAAGTTGACGAACCTAGATATGACAGTGTGCTCGTAGCCTACCGTATCTTAAGTCGAGATAGAGTAAACGTTTTAGCCGAGTGATTTAGAAAAGTAGACTCCTTTGAAACTCCTCAATTACCTTGAATGAGCTTGAAAAAGCGTTTTAACTTGCAATCGGCTTTTAGCTGAGTTGGAACATTTTGATTTTCCCCCTTTTTTTTCTACAGAGGTAAAACTTTTATTCACAAATCACATATGCATTGACATGAAACAACTTAACAGCACAGATGGAAATAACTATCCTTTTATACTCCTAAAGAATCCCAATTTTTATGAGATTTGGTTAGTGTGTCCCCCCCCCAAAAAAAAACCGCAGCACTTGGTGGCAGGCGACATAAGTTTTGAACAAAAGCACGTGACTACCTATTCATTGTTGCAAGGTAAGATTAGACTGTTAGCTAATATCTCTGAAAGTTCATCTAGCAGAGTTATAGTTTTTAAAAAAAAGATATGTCCTCAACAATCAAGTAGCCCGCAGAACCCATTTTACAAAAATGAGGAGCTGGTAACCACTCAAGACTGGCAATGAAGAACAGATGGCGAATACAATATGATTGCCCAAGAACATTGACTTACCCAAATTTCTTGCAGAACAACATTACATGGGTCAAATTACTGCATTTCAGTAATTATTAACTGATTTTATGGTGATAAAAACATGTTCCAAGACCACATAGCAATAATATGACTAAGCATGACAAAACTCCACATTAATAAAATGAGAAATGCGTTGGGCTTCACCTTTCTTGTTACTGAAAAAATGTACATTCCCAAATTATGAAAGTAAAAACTATGTTTTCAAACAAAATCAAGAACAATATCAGTATATTCATTCGGTCAATTAAATTTTGTGGTTTTTTAAGATACACTTTTGTGTGCCGTCACAAATGATGATGAATGATTATCTTTAATCCAAATGGCGTTTAATCTTGGACAAATACGGAAGAGTTGTGATAATACATTCCTAATTTGATCTTTAAGGTGTTATGTTAAAGCATGTTGTTTAGCTTTATTACCTGGAACCTCATATGTTTATTCTGTTGCAGTAGCTGTCTATAAAAAAGGGAATGGTGGTTGGACTTAGAGATCATATTGGTGGTTCTAGGCGCAAAACGTACAGTGCCTTATTTGTAGGTAATAGCGCCTCAATTTGATAGATTAAATGAAGGTCGCAGGTTACTTGATTTCTGGGGTCATATCGTAAAAATATTGACTGCTATCATTTATGAACTTTTTCAGGGGATATTAGTAACAGTCCCATCGTACCTTAACAAAGAGGGACAATTTTGTTAGAGGGGACGGTGATATACCTCAAACCATGAAGTTTAGTATCCATTGTACAATTGTACTATGAATCATATGGGATGCCATGGTATTCCTCTTATTCAATAAACCTATTTAATAACAGTTTTTACTAGAAGATGATGAAGATGATTGAAGATGAGATGAAGATGATGATGAAGATGATGATGCAGATGATGATGAAGATGATGATGATGAGATGATGATGATGATGCTGTGATGATGAAGATGAAGATGGAGATGAAGCTGATGATGATGATGTGATGATGATGATGATGGATTTCAATGTTTTTAAGCCAAATTTGCAGCACATATTATCCGAATCTCAAAGCAATTTAAATCTGACACATCAAATTGATCCTGTCAATTTTTCTTAATGACCCCTGGAGTAACCTTGAACTCCAAGGCTAGTGGGCTTAAAATAGGGTTTGACAAAGTCCCATGAATGTTATGGAATTATCAATGCCTACAGTACTTGGGTGGTGCACTTCACAATTTTATCCGGAAGCGCAAACTGCAATTTCGGGAATAAGCTTCATTTAGTCTATGAAACAATAAGCAAAACCAGAAGATGCTAGACCCAATGAATAGGATGCTTAAACAGAGGAATTGGAAAGAGGTTAACTTGGCCAGACCCGTCTTCCAGATCAGCACACGCTTTGAATATAATAAAACAAAAACTTCAGCCGCGTGTATTGAATTCTTCGAATACTTGGGGGTTGGTACATTTTGTTGACCCACTTTTGTCTGCTCCCAGTTGAATTCGAGACCTGGCGAGAATAAAGTACAGGTTACATGACATTTATTCCGTAAAGGATGCCTGAATTTGACTGGGAGCAGGCAAAGGGTGTTGCCAGTCAATGCTACCAACCCAATACTTGGATTATCTGGATGGTAAATGAAAACTCCATTCAACATAATTAATCAAGACATAGTAAAAGTACTCTATGCAATGTAACCAAAAGGGTGGTTATCCTCTTTTGGAAACGGCTCTATTTCAATACAAAGAGTGATTTCTTTTGTTAGTTCAAAGTTTTCTCCCCAGAACTTAATCCCTTTCTCTTATGGTTTGTTTTATTCACCAGCCTATAAATATTATTTGAATTAAGCATAGAAGCATGCACAAAGCTGTCCCAGAACGTAACTATGAAACAATGTTTCATGCATTATTACTTTATCAAAAGCAACTTTAAGTCTCGTTACTTCTTTCTCACCATCTTCGAGTGATTGAGGTATTCATTTTGTGGCGTTAACCACATATAAGGACCTTGTCATAGTCGTTCAAATCGCCTCAAATATGGACCTGTTTCCACTGACTATAGATCAAGCATTTTGTGATGAGCGGTAGATTACCATTGCGTATATAGTGTTAGTCCCCATACATGTAGAATATAGTATTATTTGTACTACTCTCCCTACCAAGAAATGGCATGGAGTTACTGGGAAATTCATCGAGTAGTGGACATGTGAGAAATGAAGTGGTTGGCGGTCGGTTGGTGTATGAAATACTGCATTCTGCTCTAGTAAAAACACTCCCTGTTACCACTATACCACGCGCTTATTTCATTGGGTCATCAAAATAGCGTTTGTTTAAAATTTAAAAAACAACATCTAAAAGAATATGAGGAAATTTGTTTAGAATTGCTGGGTGAGCCATGGTCATACTTAATTAAAAAGTTTTGTTCTACTTAAAAACTCCTAATGGAAACTTGAATATGTAAAAGCCCTTTCAATAATAAAAATAAGTGCTTAAAATGCTATTGAATTCGGATATCTCAACTGCCGTGTATTTACAGGCTTCAATAGCTACTTAAATGATAAGAAGTCTGCGGTATGTTAGTTACACTCACATGACATGAACATAAGAAGAATTATCGGATTACAAAACACCTTGACCATTAAAGTTTGTTGCTGAATAAAAATGATTTGCGTAGGAAGAGGGACCTGATAATCAACGGATTAAATTGCCAAAATGATGTTCACATTGATCCATGTCATTATATTTATAAATTAAATGTAATTTTATTAAAAATATCTTGTTTAAAAAGTTGCATCGGAAGGATTACCCGCTCTCCTAACCGTAAATCGCGATCAATTTAGCTTAGTAATAAACAAACTTTCACTTCACGAGCTTATTACACTTCGGGAGTAAGGATTATAGAATGATTAGTGATTACTCGAACTGGAAGATATTGATCCCCTGCTCACATAAAGACAGTAGACGGGTTAACCTCAGTCCCAAGCACATTTATGTGCACTTTTACCTAAAGCATGAAACTTGGCACTGCCTAGATATTGAGCCCCTGAACAATTCTGATAAGTGCCAAAACTGTAGCGCCCCCTATGGGTCTAGTAGCGCCCTCTCTATTTACCCAATTATGAAATAGTCCTTTTAAGAACCTTAAAATAACCGTAACTCCAATATTTTTGACCACATAAGGTCCAGTACAAGCATCTACAATGATGCCACTGTTCAAAAAGATTCATGTTAGATCATATCAATATGGCTCCGTCTTAGATATAAAAAATGGCCGCCCTGAAAGCTACATTAAGCCTTTAAACTTGCGTTAGTATGATGAAAAAATGACTTAATTCAAGGACAAACCCCACAATGGTAATGCTGTGGAGTTCAGAAAGCACGCTGATAACATTGCAGCAGTAACAGCTAGCAGTAATCATGAATTTCAAGATGACAGCTGATTTCAAAAATGGCCGCGATGACACTATATTTGAACATTAAGCCAATGAAAGCGTACCTTTGTTGATGGTCAATTGGGAATCATTTCTCCAGCTATTGGTTGAAAATACGGTCAGTAAGTTTCTAGTGCTCTAGCATATCTGGTCGTTGATTTATGCAATTTGAGTCAATACACTGCCCATTAGATTCCAAAATGGTTGTCACAATTATCACTAATTATCAATAGCGGTACTCCACTGATCAATGATGACAAACTTACGGACAAGCCACACATTCAATGTTAAAGAGTTTAGAAAGAAACACACCAAACTGATGAACATTGTAGCAGCCAATTAGCAGCAATCTTGAATATCATGATTGCGGTGATTCAAAATGGCTGCAATTGACTATATTTGAAAATATATCTGCCAGACCCACATTTAGTTTGCTGACAAAAACTATTACTACTACTGAATAGAGTGCATTGAAGTCCAGCTATTCTGGATTTGCATCCAGCGGTACATCCTCTGGAACAACCCAAGTTGGACCAGCTCACTCAAGCTTTTGTCACCTCAAGGATTGTGTCCATTGCGTAGTTGATTACACCTAGCTTCCAGTCCCCATTAATATTGATCAAGAGGAATAGGAGTAGACAAAATAAAGCAGAAGTAGCCCAAAGAAGCAATTCAGGACTTTGAATAAGGCTCCAGTGGCCAGTTAAAAATTAAACCTACAGTACTGAAGGATACAGCTGCCCTATGTAGACGTGTCAAACATGCCCTCAATTTAGATCATTGGGTATATCAATGACAACATTTTTGGTTGAATTTGGTAATAAATGGTCTTTTGGCAAAGTTTTTCCAAATTTCTTCAATCGCAGAATGACAGCGGTGGAAACTAACATTGGCTTAAAAATTGTCTCATGCATCCATAGACCTTGGAATATAGCCATGATCTTCAGATTCTCAGAGGTACATTTATACCAAAAACCAAATTGAGGGCCCAATTCATGGCCTAACTCCAATTTACCAAATCATTGACAAATCTGCCCTAAAACAAATGTTGGGTAGTGAAGATCAAACGATACTATCATCTATGTCCGACCGCGGTCGGACGCACATGAGGAATTCCTCCAAAGCGTCTGTCAAGCATGAGTTTGTGCAGTTCATTTGTTCAATGCCAGATCCGGAGCAAGAAGTACGGGGTATGGTCAGCCTTGGTCTTCCCTGTGCACGTGGTCCTTGGGTGGGCTTCCAGACACAAGCGTGAGACTGGTTCGTCTAGCCGTTTAGCACAAGGAGCAGCAAAATTCAGGCGCCGAAATCTCAACTATCCAGAAAGTTGGGTAAATCCCATATATACATCTGGTAGGTGCTCTCTCCAGTTGAGGTTTGTTACCATCATTAAAGTTGGCTATAGCATCATCTAGCAGCCTCAAGGTGTCTCAGTCGTCCATCCTTATGCACCATACAGTAGAATATTTAACAACTGCCACGAAAGAAGCCTAACTTTAGCATGTATGGTAAGTTGGATTTCCAGAGCGTACGCATTTGTTACAGCTTCCATGCAAGGGCTTTTCGGACATGGAAAATCCTTTTCTGAATCATCACCAAAACCAAGGAGGGAAGTCTGAAACCCCTTTTTGGTCTAGGTGGCTCCCTCTTTGTGGACAGAGTGACATCAGGCCTTGTATTATATGCCATGCATTGAGTTTTAGAAGCATTCTCAAAGACGACTGTTGAAGCAGCATTTTCAAACTCTGGCCAGTAATTCTTGAGCTTGTTGTAGTGTGTCAGATAGCAAGGCAATGTCGTCTGCAAAGTCTAGGTCAGTAATGGAATTCTGCAGGGTGCATTCGACTTCGTGTGGTGTTACTGTAAGACAGCTGTCCTTGTATCGCTCTGATTGTCATTCTCATCACATAGTTCTGCACAGTGATGAATAGATATGGTGCTAAAGTATCGACTTGGAGCACTCCTGCTAAAATCTCAAAGGCCTCTCGGTTTCACCATCTGGTGATAGAACAACGCTTTATCACCATATAAAGCAACTGCCTAGTAAAGATCAACAATCCCGTGTACTAAGAGGACCAAGCCTAAGACAACCTTCTAAACTTTAAGCTGTTTTTTTTATAACAAAAACTAATTTTCTGGACATTTCTAAAAGATATGGCATGCTATGCTGTGATATTATAAGCTATAAACTAGTTTTTAACTATAATTTGCAATATATCTATTCCAATTCCAACTATCCTTAGGTTATTTCAGAATGGCAACGTTCCATTAACGTAGCAATAAGCTAAATTAACAACAAAAGTTGAGATGTTACCATTTGAATTCCAAATCAATGACACAGATTCTAACATGTTAAAGGACCTAGCCTATAAGAATTAAACGTCCATGTAATAAATCTTGCAAATGAATAAAGTGTTCCTTGCTGAAAAATAGCGCATTTTACAAAATCAAAACGAAACATAAGCTTCAAACTTCCATTGTTACCTTTGTCTATCCCGGCTTGGATATTTTAAAATCAACCTATAGTGACCTATACTAGCTGGAATCCACAAGTTGGAACTATCTTAATGGAACAAATATAATTTCCATAACTTAACAAACTCTGACCACCGAGTTCTCACATCACGGGGTATCTGTGTCATTATAAGAAAAGTGACTACATTATTTAAGGGTGACTCATTCTGGAATGGCGGAATATAACATTCCAGAAACACTACTAGGTTCACTACTGCGGTATGCCTATATGGTCCATAACCTGGAAAAATAATCTCTCTCTTTCGGTGAATACAATCCTAAGTGGGTCCTGAAATGATATGATATTCTACGGCCTTGGTATTGAGCGAGTTAACTTCCTAAGTCATATTCTTGACATCCGACTCTGAATTCATACTTGAGTGGTCTAAACAAAAACCAAAATGAACTTTTTCTGGACTTAAAAAGCAAACAAAATTACATATAGAATGGATTGTATATGTTTCAGCGGACTTGCTCAACCCAAATTCCTGTTTTCGATTATAGATGCAAAATTTAAAGATGGGTGACCCAATGGATAACCTCGTCCCCCACATTACTTCTCAAAATTGAGTTGGTATCAGAAGAAATTCATATTTTTGTCATTACCCCGTTGAAATTTTAAGCCCAGGAAAGTTTCATTTGAATGGAACAAAAACACGTCTCCAAGTTGGATCGACCCTCATAATTATATACAACACAGTCTCCTATTGGCAGTTTTTCGAGTACAAATTTACGCTGTTACTATCCAACGGCTTGACCGATTTAAACCCAAAATTTGAAATAAGACTGTTTTTAATGAACAATCGGGCCATCCCCACTTTATTAATAATGCAACATTCCAAAGTTTAGCAAAGGTTCATAATGAATCAAAAGTGCTATTGCTTGCAAGAGATTCATACAATTCAGAAAGGTTTATGAGGATATTTTACAAAATCTAACATAAATACCTTTTGTGTTATACCACAAATTACTACTCACAAAGCAGTGATGTAACGACATGCCAAACCTGTGTGAAATTGTTCATTGTGCCACATGTTTGGTAACTAGACAAACACTCAAACCCTTATTAGATTGTCTCATCCGACCAAAGTTTAACAATTATCAACCAAAAATGTATCTTTGGGCTGGTATGAAAAAAAAGCTACGGCTACTTCCCGATATCAGAACTATACGACCCGTGTCTTATAATTTGATGGATTTGTTAGCTCTCATGAAAACACAATTAAAGGGAAACATCACCATTTTTCCCCTTCAACACAATTACCAAATTTATACCTGTTCCATTTTGTAAAGGCTCGTTACCATTTCAAAAAGAGTTCATCATCTAAGTTTAATTTTACGCTTAATCTGTGATGCAGAATATTGATATTGTTTCTAAATGAATTCTGAAGCATTAAAGTGCGTAGAATCTACTTTACTTCATTTGACCAAAGCATGGATATTTTGATCACCAACCCTTCAGAGGTACAATGCATATTGGGTAAAACTCAAATACTAGTTATTAGTGCCATTTTTGAATCAGGACGCCATCTTGAAATTCAGTATCTGCTATCTGTTAACTGCAAGTGTAGATAGTGCATTTTCCTCAGTAAGGCTCCAATATGGGCTTTCAGTTTTGATGCATTTTGAAACCATTTTGAAATCTAAGATGACATCCATATTTATTATTAACCTAAATCAACCGCTATATACATAATGCATCATTTAAATGTTAACTGGACCTGATTTGGAAAAAAAATAATTGTTGGAGTTATGATGGCATCTAAGCTCTTGAAAATAACATTCATATTGGGTAAAAAAACTATAGAGGGAGCTGTTGTGTACCAATAGGGCGGCTACATTGTGCACTTTATCAGAAATTGTTCTGGACTCATATGTATAACATAATAATTTTCATATGCTTTTAGAAAAGTGCACAATACTGTCTATTTTTGTGCTTAGGGACTGGCTAGTAAGAAGTATAATCGCTTCACGGTCAAATTCAAACTGGATTCGATTTCGCATCGTTATCGACATCAAATTTTCTGCGAATCTCCCTCAGTGCTCTTATTAAAAAGAACTGTCTGAATGCATTTTTTTTAAATTATTTTGATGTACTTTTATTTATTTAAAAAAAATAAATCAACGATCCTAAATGTTTAACAGCATAGATAAATATTTCTTATATGCAGGCCAACTAATGCCATTCTTCAATATCAAATAGCAAAAAAGGAATACCAGTATCTTCATGCTCGGCAAATTGTTAAGCACAATATGGAAATACGAAACGTCATGGCCATTTTGGGTCGTAATTTCAAAACACATGGGCATCTCTTTCGTGTAGCTGAGTTCCGTCACTACTTGAAGATTTCACGAAACTGGAACTCAAAGTGTGACATTTGATGGAATTTTTGGATTTGTGTCAAAGAGTGATAGCTAGTGATCCGATTCGATTACACTATTATTCATAACTTTCATTCTGTGGTTGAAAGAAATTTGGAGAGCTTCAAAATAATTAGACATTGTTTTGTCTGGAAAATTTGACAAATTCATGTCACGATGTAACGGGACACCATGGGAACACCACACCTATTAGAGTTCTTCTTTTCAAAAATATAACACTTGTGATATAATTCAAGCTTTAATTTAAGTCATGCACACAATAAAAATATTGCATAACATTCATAGAGGAAGAGTGTACCAAAAATGGTGTAAATAGGAAGAAATGTGTCACGATGTAACAAATGTTACACCTGGGGACACCATATTGCATCTTGACAGCAGCTGAATACCTTATACTATAAACATTTGATACTATAAACATTTGAAGCAAACTTATTTTGACTCAAATGTTCTGTTATGAACGTCAAATTAAGCTACCATTTATACATATGTAAAATTAAGTAGCAAAGAGAATAACAATGTAACAGGGGACATCGAGGTCCAACTTCATGAAATGACCCTAATGCCATACTGATTTTCTTTTATCTTTTAAGCTGGTGATAATAATAATAATGATAACAACAACAACAACAATAATAATAATAACTCTAACAGTGGAATAGGGGAAAATTGTAAATATTCATTAGGTTATAATGAGTTATGTTCTTATTTAAATTAATTAATATTCACATCCTTTGTTATTCTAGGGATTATCCTTCATTCGCATAAATTAATATTCATATCCTTTGTTATCCAAAACGGAATAAACCATAATACAAAGAGATCGTTAGGGGGAAATGAAATTTCGCCCTAAGAGTGTTCTGAGTGAACAACAAAAGCCAATTTCGCCCTAACGTGGGGGATAGCATAATAATATTAATCATATAATAATATATAATGTAAACGTACGACGTAATGCGGACGATTTCACAAGAACTGGTAAACACTTAAAATGTACACGGGAGTCCATGAGACCAGATTTCGCTTATACAATGTTTTGTGTTGCAAAGACGAGTTATAAACTGAAAATATTGAAGGAGATTCTAAAAATATCAGATCTACCACCGTCATTTAGAACATTAATTTATCCGCAATGATAATATTAATAATGGCATACTTTACAAAATGGCATACGTAACAAATAAATAAATCTAAAATTATCAACTCTGAATAACAGGAAACGGGTGCGTTTTGAACAATGTTTGAAGCCACGGGTTAGCTGCGCCTCTCTAATACCAACGGAAACTGGGATTTCCTTTCTCAAACTTTCAAAAGCAAATAATATAAAAAGATTTTCTTTAAAGGTACTGTAACATATAATCTTTAGGTCATAAGGAATAAATTGCAGTTATAGTTTATAAGAACACTTTTACAGTTTAACCTTTTCTAAATGAATCGACCTTTAATTATTTTGACCCAAATATCAATAACATGCCTTTTCATTCCTTGAAATCAGAGGCAATTTTCATGCTAATTGAAAAAAAAAGGTTTAGAATTTGGACAAGTATTCGTCGCCTTACTCGACTATCTGAACTAATTTAAAAATGTGTCAATAACTGATATCATTCATCAGCCTTTTAAATTCTTCATCTTTTCTAACTTTGTGTTTTAACAAAATATGGTATATACTTAAGACCGAATTGCGCAAGCAGCGATAATGCTAGAGAAAACTATAATGAAATTCCATATAACTACTTTAATGTAGAAAACACCAAATAGTAAAACAAATGAAGTATTTGAGGAAATTTGTCCCGCAAATAGACATACAGCGATGGTGTCTCGAAGTCTACACTAAACAGCTGATTGTGGTTTCCACCTGTACAGAATAAACAACGGTCAATAATGTTTGTGTTTGAGGTCGAACTGTACATGGTGCAAAGGCTTTTTGATCTCAAGTTGGAATTTTTACATGCACGTATTATTACACAGAGTACTGCCTTGTCTTAATACACGGATTTCATACCAACCACTTGTAATTTATGTTAGCACATTTATGCCAGCGACAACAATACCAAAATATGATTTTTTTTATGATTTTATTCGATGTTTGAGATCAGCAAATCGCTGCTTATCCCTTTCAGAACACTATTGTTATGATGCCTCATGGACATCAAAGGCCAGAAATACCTTTTTACCACAGACAAATGAGCCTTGTGCACAAGTGATCTGAATTTAATATAATAACACTGTTTTAATGATTTTAATCAGATTGGATCAAGAATTGTGTATGTCCAAAACACAATTATCTATACAATTCAAAGTTACACCTAACAATTCTAATCTTACACAGAGTTCTTCCAGTTCATTTATGTCTCTAACTAAAAGTAGCGTGGCAGTTCAACGATGATATGTCCTCACAGCGAAGACTCCAAAATGACTGTATGCAAATTCACACTTAGAAGTCCTCAGGTAATATTCCATGAGAATCTTCTCAGTCCTGACGATAACTTTTGTCCAACAGTTCAAGACAACGGGGTTTCTCTCGACGACACTAATATTCTGCAATACAATCCAGGTATTCTACCACCATCAGTCTGCCGCTAATGTTCTCATTTAGGACCACAAACTGGAATCCTTTTTTGATTCCAAAAACTAAAGCTCTTTTGGCTTAAAAGATGACAGCAGACAGTTCAGCTATCAAGCTCCGGTGGCATCCAAAATATTATAAATCCTGGCACTATGTAAAGCACAAATCTACCATTGCTGTAGATGAAAACTAGCTATAACTATACTGTATAGGTTCCTGGTTACCACTGATGGCCCTGAGTCCTTCCAGTGAGAAGTATTAAACTTCTCACAGCTAGATTCCCCTTTATTCATCATCACTTTATTCATACAAACATACAAACAAAGGATACAAATATACACTTAAAAAGTCTAGACTGCGCCCCAGAAGGTGAAAGCACGCAAGACTTCTGGACGAAATACAACATAGACTAAGACGAACAAATAAAAACAGATAATTAGACTTATTATTGCACAATCGCTTGCACGATGTAATAATAATCATTACATCATCATACATAAACATAACCTTGTACTGCCAAATCAGATTTCACATAAATTACATCATCTACATTGCATCAACTCACATTTATAACATCATGGGGGAATTACCTAATTTTGCAACCAGTTTTTATCTCAAAGCATAAACAAGTTGACTCAGTTTCTAAATTTACATCTTGGGGAATTTCCATTACTTCTCTTGTGCAATCTATCTAGTTGTAAACAACAGGTGTTGATCGCAATATAGAACCTAGGGAATTCCCTATTCTCTTTTAAACTAAACAAAGTACTTTTCCCATGAGAAACCTTTCTCAAATAAAATTGAGAATCAATAATATTTTCCACTTACAAAATGGAGGCTAATATAAAACACTTGCTGTGATGAATGCAATTAGTGAATTTCAGCACTTAATGCGCCGTTCGCAACCTGAAACATATGCAATACTTGAAGAATGGCATACAATACATGTATCTGCATAGGATGCCTTCCAATATTGGTGATTAGCAGGTCCTAATCGAAAGACGTTCATATTCCGGTTGAATAACATATCAGTAGTTCTTTAATTCTTTAATATAATTAACAATAAAATTTGACATAGTATTTTTAGGTTCTAGCTGTCACTACTATGATGAATAAAAAATAAAGTACTTTAACAGAAAATCTCCTGAATAAAATCCACTCATTCGTTAAATTTAGCACCAACTCTACGCTTGTCGTTCAATTTACTTGTCTTCAAACATCCAAACGTATCTTCAACAGTTTATCCACGAGTTAACGAGTTTAGAAGCATCTATCGATATTTTTGCAGTTGGTATCTTTTGAAGGTACACGAGATATCAAATATCAGGTTATCCCTAAAATATGAACGACTGATTTTGTACTGATGTAATTTGAAAATGCGCCACATTCAAAACACCCTAATCTGAAAGGATTTCAGCCAAAATTATTTTTGGTACAAAAAGATTTCGTATTGGAATATATACGAAGTTCAGTCTCTACCATTCTTTTAAAAGACACCTTTATAGCATATACAAGGTACGGGAAATCTTTTGAGGGTCTAATCTGTGATCAGTACAATAAAATGGATGCCTCTCGCACACTTTTAATATGCCATGAAACGCGAGCAGTTTCGGCTATTCAATAGATGCTCCGTAGTCAACTGTTTCAATCGTAGTGTGCCTTGTCGTAAAGTTTTTGGATTTGTCGGCTATTTTGCCTACATTTGATTTTGTGTCTTTTTTGGGTAGTAATAATGACATCCAGAAATCGATTGGTTGTCCCATTTTTTTCAATCAACCCGTTTGGCAGCCATCTTGGATTCAAAATGGCCCACTTTTTCAATATATTTCCCCATATCTCCGTTTGTGAGGACTTAGAAAAGGTAAAAAATTGGTGTCTAGACCCATGTTGTGATAATAAGGTGCTATAGAAACCCGTCAATTTAAGGTGCAATAATTTCGTTGGCGGCCATCTTTAATCTAAATGGCCGCCACTGCAATATACTTCTGAATAACATACAGTGAGGAATAAATGGTGGCAATACCCATGTTGTGATACTAAGGTTTCTAATACGAAACCGGTTTTTTTAGTTGCAACTAGTATTGTTTGGTGACATCTTGAATTCCAAAAATGGCCGGTAATATTGAAAAGAAAACTTTGTTCCTGTATCTTGACTTTTGGAATGACATGCTGGACTAAATATGGTGGCAATACCCCATGTTTGTGATACTGACGTTGCTACATAAACCATTCGTTTGGTGGCGATCTTGAAAAATCAATATGGCCTGACATGTTTAGACCAATCGTCTACCAAGCCTTGTTGCATGGTTACCCGGGGGGCGTTGTTACCATTCCCTCAGGAATTTGCTATGCTTATAATTTGATACGGTGGAGAGCTATGGTCACCTCTTTCTATTTGATCCAAAATAGTACTAACATACATAGTATATGTAATCAAAATGACTCATAAAGTCCACGAGTTGCCAAAGTTGGCGTTTGCTACAGAAAAAATAGGCGAAAATCCAATTTTGCGCGAAAAAAAAGTAGGAATATCGATTTTAATGCGGTTTCAGCTTTTGCCAATTTATAGTTTACCAGAAACATCAAGTTTAGAGCTATAATTTGCAGCAATGTCTCAAAAATGTACCCTAATTTTTATTGGGTGGCAACCACCCCTTCCCTTTATTTTGAGGCATACCCTAACCCTGGTTAAGGTGCTAAGTCACTACAATTTCGCTAAAATGACTGGAAATGATAAAATGAAATCTGGAAGGCTTTTTACAGAAGGCTATTGTCCTTTACCAAGTTCAACTTAAGGGGTTTATTAACCCCAAGGCGTGGTAATATACTTCGGCTGTATTCTTGAGTTGGAGACTAACTTAGAGGCCAAAAATATTGATTTGAATGTTCCAATTTTGTTCGAATCAGCTTGTTTGCATGCCAAAATGTCAAAATGCCGCTATTTTCAATACATATTTCTACCAATATTTGGCTTCCCCTACACGTAGGACAAAAGAAGTAATACCAACGTATGTTGATACTGAGGTTTCAATTATGCGACAGGGTTCTAGCTTATTTGTTAGACAACCATATTGAATTTCAAAATGGTAGCCCATTTATTAGTATATTGCGCTTGTATAATTGCTTGGGAGCTACATATAAAGCAAAAAGGATGGGCATTACCATGTTTGTAATACCAAGGTAAGGTTTTCAACATTGCCACTTGAATTTGTAAAGCCCATAAAGGTAAAGGGGACAGACCGGTGGTTGAAAGTCTATGGTAGTGCACTTAGATAGAACTGGAGACGAAACTTCAAAGTGAGTACTAAAAATAGTATTTTTAAAAGATATTAAAGTCCTTAACAAGCGACAAATCCACCAAAGTGCCCAGGGCATCACGGGGAGTGCCTTAGGTGATACAATACAACCAGTAAATCCAGAACGACAATTGATTTTAGATGCAGGGGGAAACCGACGTTCTCAGAGAAAAACTGCGCGGGCGGGTATGAGTGGCAACTCAAGTCAGACGATATGGCTCCGCAGGGAAGCGAAACCGCCGGCTAAATTGGTGAAAGCGAGTCGATGAGCCACTTCACCAACCCATCCGCCCACTTCAGCAATTTTATTGCTAAAAATTTATAGACCAGGGTGTTTAGTGGAAAAATTAACTGGGTGCATTGGCACCCTGCAATTGGGGTTACCGAGGGTCAAAAGTAACATAAGGGTGGATTGATTTCTAAAAGCTTCAATGAAATATCACAAATTCTTCTCAAAAAAGAGTAAAACGGTCAATGCCTAATTAAACAAGACAAATAAGTCAATTAACAAGACAAATAGTCAGAGGATACAGATCTTTTGTTACAGGGGTCATATTTTAAATTGCTTCCCAATTTAATAATGCTCACCTCAATTTTTATTTGATAAGAGATTCAAAAAAGGAGAATTTGCCATCCTACAAACTACAATTTAATAATGATGAACGTACGGTTTAAAGCCCCTTAGACAATGGGTGTTAAGTTTCAGCCATTTATAATCCCCAAGACGACATCTAGATCTAGCAAATTATACCTGTTCAGAATCCTTGAGTCAAGATAAATAATGCGGACTACTTTCAGAGTTCAGTTACGTAGAGGCATTTTGGAATTTGATTCCTGACAAAATATATATCATTTGATCTACACATCTGTTATTAGAAATGGTGCAGACACGCCCCCATTGACTCTTGTACTCCTTTGGACTACGGAATTTACGGAATATCACAAGATCTTTCGTAACTTTAGTGCTAACTGGAAGATTTAATTCCCTAATGTAAACTCAATAACTCAAATGCCCAAGGGTGTCAAGGTGGCACCCAGTGGATTCTAAAACTTAGGCACCCTGGTTTGTCACTTTCAGCAATAAAATTGCATTCTAGTAAACAACTGTCACGCTCATACTGTGTCCTTCATGTGAAGGATGCCTCCCGACTAATTGTTAGGATCAAAAATCAGCAAACCTAACAATTTATCAATTTATCGAATGAGTTCGCAAAGATGTGGGAAATGTGTTGTGAAAAATATTGGTAAAAGAGGAAAAGTACAAGAAAAAATACAAAAGAGACAACTTTATTGAGTCAACCAATGATATGTAACAAAGAAGAGAAAAAGTAAAACTATCCCTAAAATTAGTGTGCAGACAAAATAGAAGCACTCAAATGAAAAATATTGGCGAAGAAACGATCCCAGATTAATAGGAGCCAGTCGATGTATTTACATGGAGAATGGTTGTGGACCTCAAGCGCATTTTTAGGGGTAGATGTGACTTAGTAGAGGGTTAATACCAAATTAATAGCAGAAAAATGAAATCTAAGAAGATCAATCCTGAAATGGACCTTTGTTAGAGGTGTTGGAGTAGTTCTAGGCTTCTAAGCTAGCCAGATGTTAAGATTAGGAAAACTCTTACTACTATCACGATTGATGAGAGAATATCCACTGTCCATCACCTGACGAGACAATGTTGATTAAAAGGTAACAGCCATTTTTGGTCAGTAAAATCTCAAAGTTGAGTAAACCTTACACATTGTAGTTTTTACTCAACGGAAAGGATAATTGTTCCCTTTTTTGATCAGTGCAGTCAAACGCTAGTATCAACTTAGTGGAGGGAAATTTTGGAATCCCCAGTATCACAAACATGGGTATTAACACCATTTTAAGCCCAGTATGTTATTCACAAGTCAAGATACCGGCCAAAGTGAATTTACACATGTCGGCCATATTGAATTCAAGATAGCAGCCAACGAAATCAGTTTCAACTCTAATTATGGTTTATATAATGTAGTAGATAACCATAAACATTGTGCACTTCTGGACAAAAGCATGAAACTTAGCACAGACATTCATTGGGGTGTACAAAGCAAACTTAGAAGGGGTGCCCAAAAATCGGACCTCATTAATGACGTCATATGCCCCGCCCCTTTTTTGCATATTGCTAAATTATGTCAAAATGGAAATTCCTCAGAAACCTATCATGTGAGGTGTCAAATTAAAGCCTGGAACATAAATATTGTCGTAAAGATACTTTTAGTAGGGTATCTTAGCATTTGGGGTCATTATAGGTCATTGGATGTCATATTAAATTTCACCAAATTTGGTATCAGATTCCACTACATGGCGTGCATACAATAAAGGGCAGTTCCGTAATTATATCAAACACATTTTGACATTGTAAAAAATAAAAATCATCCAAATAACTTGACTTTTGTTTCATATCAAAGGTAAATACTATGCAGTTTCATGAACAAATAGGCATTTTCACAAATAATTAGATTTTGTTGGATATTACAAAAAGTAACATGCTGCTGTCGTACATTCCCAAAATGGCACTATCGAGCACCTCGTACTACTTTTTGATGTTATTTAAAACAGAGATTGCAAATTTGAAAGTTGGTAATAACTTCTTTGATTTAAAACGTTTGTCTTTTTAAGAATCTGTGTTCATTATTAAGAAATGATGGCATTTCGTCATTGAGAATGTACAAATTGAAACATTTCTGCAACGTACGTCCACAGCGGTTATTATTGGGCAATTTAACCCTAAAAGATGACAGGTGTGATTTTTATTTTTATTGTTTTGTTTTCTTCACCTTAATCGCACTGATGTGTACGGATCTCTTTAGGAAACTAATCAAGTTTTGCAAAAGGGACTGTTACTAAAACATGAGTAACTCAAAAAGTACACTTTTGTGTGTACGTCCGCAAGGAGGGGGTGTGTTTTTATGATTTGTCATGCAAACCAAAATTCAAAAACCTGAATAATTAGAAGTTCTGGGTCCCCAGTCACTGGATACCTTTTCCATGACAAAGCACACGAAGTCCGGAGCAAAAAATCCTGTGGCGAGTGGCGAACAACCTGCAGTTCACTAAGCAATAGAGGTAATTTCCTGCAGCCATACTTCAGCAATTCTCTATTTAATACCTTTCGATATTTCAGGTAGCAAGGTCTACAATAGCTTTCAGGAGTTGTCAACATCCTGAGCAGTAGCTAGCAGTCCAACCAGAGCCTATAGCTGCTCTAAGAGCTGGAGCATTTTGATGGACATGCGAGAGAACTTTATCATAGCCTTTTTTGATAACCCAGAATGTCTCAAAATCTCCTCTGATATTTTCAGGAAACAAGTTTATGCATAGAATTGAAATGCATGCGGTTCCTGGCAAAGAACCAGGGTGCTAGTGCTTCCCAACACGAAAGTCTTGGTGATAGCAAGTGCACATCAATATCACATCAAGCACTATATGAAATCAAGAGATGATATCACAGTATATTGGAAGGTTGGGCTCTTTGTCATAATCTTTAATCTTGTTCAAGATGTCCCATTATGCACTGAAAGTCTGTAACATTATTACATTCCTCAAAAGCCCAATACTCTTGTCTTTTCAATTGTATTTCAGAATGACAATGAAGGCTGTAGCACTACACCCCGGTCAGTGGTGTAAGAATTTAGACCGCCTTGACCAAGGTTACATCGTCTACAGATTCCAAATCTAGAAAAAGTATCCACCAAAGGTATTTGTGAGCTGCAAAACATTCCGTTCAAGCTTTGCCCAAGTATAAAGTACTGAGACTTGATGGTTGCGCCAGGTCCTTGTCATGTGTCAGCTTTCAGAATTGAAATAGAAGTTTCAAACACGGCGATACCGGCTTCTTACAAGACTTGTTGTCCAACAAGATCCATCATGAATGTTGCCAATCATGTTCCACAGCACAGAGCCATTTAGACCCCAAAAAAGTAACGCAGCATGTGTAAATACCCACTTAAGTTACAAACCATTGGTCTCTTCACAAAAACATAAAATGATATCAATAGTCTGTTTTGTTCTGCAAATGTTGACACCTTTCTTGCTTCATTGTGATCAATATCGCCAACACAATATCCATTTTACGAAAATGTGTCACATTTTCAAAGTTGCAACTAAAGACATTATTACAAGGTTACAATACACAACCATGCATTAAGTGACACACACTCCACGGGAAGAATGCGGTCTTTCACTGAATGGCAATCATTATGGCTATACCTTTTATTGCAACTTTTAAAAGGGAGAGATTTTCTTATAATGGGTATTGTTTTGGCAATATTGGTCGCAATGGGGCAAGAAGGGTATCAAAATTTACGGAAGAAAACGAACTATTGATATAATTTTATGTTTTCGTGCAAAGACCAATGGTTTGTAACCTATGGGGGTAATTTAGACATGCTGCGTTACTTTTTTTGGGGTCTAAATGGCTCTGTGCTGGTGCTGTGGAACATGATTGGCAACATTCATGATGGATCTTGTTGGACAACAAGTCTTGTAAGAAGCCGGTATCGCCGTGTTTGAAACTTCTAATTCTAATTTTTTGGGGTCTTTATATACTGCTGTTGACAGTCACCAAAAAAACTCTCAAAATCTGCTCTTCGTTGTTTTTGTTTTGTTCAGTTTTGTCTTTTTCTTTAAGAGATTTCATTCATTATGTGCAGAGTTCCTGGACGTGATTTTCTACAGTTTTGAACATAGGAAAGAAATGTCTGTACTTGCCTGTATTGGCCTCCCTGTTTTTAGTGGCGGGTATATGTGACTAGGTCACAGCTGTTTGAAAGTCTCATTTATTATAACAAAACAGAAGAAACAAAAAATTCAAACGGCTAAACACTTTTATCACGAATATAATATTGGGAGTATTTAATGCCACTAACTGACATTCCCCCGCCCCCCCCCCCCTGAATTTTGATGAAATTTTTCATTGCTGGAAAATCTGATTTTTCCTAAAATCTATTTTAACACGTCCCTTTCTATGGGAATAGGCATATCAAGGGCGCTATAACATACAATTACGACCTTTGTAGCCTAATATGGGCAAGTTCCCGCAATGGTTTTGATGAATTTTTGCGGATGTAATAGCTCTTGCATGTCCCTACTTATTCCGTTGTTAAAATTGTGTTCCCAATGCTTACAAATTGTGCTCTAAAAAAGTAAAAGAGACCATTTGCATGGGTCAAACAAGCTGGTGAGTTTGTTGGATCTTTTGTAGCAATTCCGATAAAGTGTCAGGTCCGGTCAAATGGTAATTTGGGCTCGAATTGTTTACAAGGGGTCCCGTTCCCATGAATTCGTGTATCTTGTAGAATTCCTGACACCATCCTCATTTTAATCCAATTTCATTGTGGTCACTAATGCAAATTTCTTTATCTATAATTTTGAACAAAATACAAAAAGCTTTTTTTGATCAAATGAACGTCCAGTAGATGACTTTTCTTTCTTTTTACCATCATCTTGTGTACAGTCCTTTTTTGTAATTACTATTACATTATTTTTTTTTTTTATTTTTAACTTGATATAAGTCTATAATATTTTTTCTTTTGATTGAATTACCTTTAGACCCCTAAAACCCATCTGCATTCAATATGTTTTGATCTTGGCACTCAAGCTAATAACTTTTAAAATGTTTATTTAAAGGGGCATTCGTGATCCACCACCTCGTCCCCCCGACTTCCTAAAAAAGTATGCAGATTTTTTATAACATCGCATCGGTTACCTTACCCCTTAGTAATCCACTTGTACCAAATCTTACGTGCAAAATTCGGTCGTGGCGGTAAGACTCTCGGGATTTTGTATTTTCTGTCGCGTAAACGACAGAATTACACCACCAGTGCCTATGGGACCTGGCAAACCAGCAAATGCGCATAGCACAAAACCGCACGTATCGTGAATTCAACAAAAAATTTTGTGAATAATCTTTCTCTCAAGGAATATCTAGTAACTCATGAATCAAACCGGAAGGTGCTGGAATCACTAAAACGCACCTTAATTTTTAAAATAATATTTATTTATGCATTTTTTTGTTATTTTATTATTTGTTTGCTGTGGTTACGATGGAATGCAGGTTCCCAATCTGATATATTTTGAAGACATCCAAGCTCCCCTTGTCCCCACTGACCGACTTCTGAAAATCGGCAACCATCAAACTTGGTACAAACATTAATTAAACCATTTATTTACCTATTGTATAAATCTCTGCAGACAATACAAGTATTAAACTATCACTAAGACATAACAGCTTTTCACAAGATGTACCAACAAACCGCAATATATAAACGTTGGAGGGACTTATAGTTTTGGTGTTTACATATCTGCAAAATGACTATATACTAATTCAACCAAAAGTGACACATGGGAATAGGTAGGAATAAGTAGTCCAAAGTTGTACAGGGGTAAGAAATGGTAATTGTCGAATTAATAAGGTATAATTCACGTATAAATATGATCTATACTTTGTATTACAACGCGGCACATAAACCGTTTGAAGTTTTATCCTGGGTAAAATGTGTCCCAATATTTGTTCCATCATGGTTTGCAAATTTGTTCATTTGGTCACACAATCTAACCCAAATCGACTATATACAGTTCAATATAAATTAGATTAATAGTTGTGAACCCTCACATATAGCCCCAGTCACATTGCATTCTAATTAGGGCCACAAATATCATATATGTGCAAACCAGTGATATTTGGGTGGTCTCCTATAGCCGTAGACAATAATATACCACAATTTGGACATATCTTTATAAACAAGGGAAATCTAAAATTTTACCCCATTGTGACCTTGAAACCTATTTTGCCCTCTCAACAGAAAAGTACTACTTCCAGATAGGGAAACCATACATAATTTTTACTACTTTGATTTTAGGAAACCTTTTGATATGCTCTTAACGGTTTTCCCCCAATACAATTCTGGAGAAGAGAAATAGATATGTTGCAATTAGTTATTATTCATTGTGTTTTCCAATTTGATGGCCTATCAATACCATGAAAATAATCGCAAGTCAATATTAATTGTATAATTTTAAATAAATTGCCAATTTATACTTAAACCAGTCAAGTTGACATTACTGTGGCGTCATACATTAATACAAGGGGCTGGTTATGGACATTATTATTGCAGTAAAGTATTGATTGCTTCTCACAATGCGATTTTCTCTCAAAACAATATCCCATATGAGTGACCAATGGGATCATCACATTTTTATTTTGACACTTTGGACACCAAGCCTTACACCAACCTATGTTTACAGCCAACAAAACTGACCAATTGTAGTCGTATGATCTTATGACACCCAAACTGGACCTCTGCTTCCCAAACTATATTCAAATATTTAGATCATTTTTAGCACACTCTACATGTCTCAAGCTTAAATTATGATAAAACCAAACTTATATGATATTGAAATTAATTATTTTAACATTACTAACTACGAATATGTCTAAAAAGGGGCGTGGCTTATGGCGTCCATTATTGTGGTCGAATTTTGTGGGCCACCCCTTTCTGCAATGCTTTTACACATACCTCAAGGAAGTTCATGCCAAGTTTCATACTTTTTTCTAGAAGTCACGATCTTGGTGAAATTTATGACTTATCTACTTCACAATATATATACCTCAGTCACAAACATGGGTATTGCCACCAGTTTAGCTAGGTTGAACAATCAAAGGAATCGTAACGCAGCACTAAAAGGAAATATTAAAGAATTTCTTTAATTCTGCTGAATACTACTTCTGCTTTTTGAGAAATGTAATGTTTAATATTTTTAAAAAAAAAAAAAAAAAAAAAAAAAACCAATTAAACAATCATCATATGTTGTCCTAAGTAGCACCATTATACGCCTCTTTCTTAAACCCCAAGTAACCACTTTTTTACTTATGCCCCGCGCTCCATTCCAGTCCACCTTCTTCTTTCTTTTCTTTACCTTGCTTCGTTTCCGTCTCTTTTGTCTTCTTTCGCCTCCCTCGCGTCTTGCTTCCGTCCGCCTTTCACAGCACCCACACTCCTCCCAAAAATAAACCAATTTTAGGTTTGGACCTTTCTATGTCGCCCCAAAACTGAGATTGATGTACAAAATTATGTTGAAAATCGTGGCCATTTTGAAATCCAAGATGCTGCGGAACGGCTTTATCGCAAAAACAATGGGAACACAATCCAATTATGTTCCTGAGCCTGCACTCCGCCCTTCCCCTATCCCGAACCAAAACGCAGACCCACACCACTAGCACAACTGTGTCGCAAAAAATCCATTTTAATAACACAGGACGCATACTGTGGCTGTGCGCCCCGGCTTGTTTTTAGTGTGTGCTGAGAGTAACCACGAGTAATTCGAATCCGAATCCCTGTACCCGATGTGCATAGAGCGAAGCGCCCTACTCTATATTTTAATTTAATGAAGGATTTTCAGTTCGCAAATGCATTTATTTCCTTTAAATTTTGTTTTCATTCATTACATGTTGCTGCTGCAACCAACCTACAAACAATGCTACTTATATAAATCTTTCTCTCCCGTCCATCCTGGTTTTCCCGTGGTCTCTGTCCCCACTGTCTGGGACGGGGACTGCCCACTTCCCCCCCCCCTGTCAAACATAAAGCAACTTCATAAGAAAAATTAGGATGGCCATAATGAGTAGATCCACTCAACTTCGCTCCATTTGGAAGGATTGTTTGGGACTTTTCAGATCACGTTTTGAATGTAACCCTTGCTATACCCATAGTATCCCATTATTGTTGAACATCCGTTCCTATAAATTTGGTACAATCCTATAGTTTTTCAGCTTTTAAATTGGTGTCAAATAAGTAACGCAATTATGGCCTGTTCAAAATAACGTCTACTTTGATGCCAAAAATAGGAAAGTAAGAACCTACGTCTCTGGGGCGGGCAAAGTGATGTTATTGCCATGTTACTTTACTTACTGACTTACTAGCTTACTACTGACTCAAAACCTTCTTATAGCACCAAACTCATGGTGTATTATGATACCTTGTCATTTCCCATCATGTGAAAACCAAAACCGCAAGTAAATCGGAGGTCCTTATCCTTTTGGCTGAAAATTAGAACTGTGTGGTCTCTTCTGGAAATTAAAGATTGTCGCTGACATGCAAACTTTAATGAATTAATGTCTTACGTATGCTAGATATGCCATGCTCATTTTTGGTACACAAGCAAAACTGTAAAAACCTGTTTTATAAAAAAAAAAAGTTTAAAAATATTAAACAACCTGGTTGTTTAAGTTCCACCCCGTTTGCAACCCAGGGTTTTAAAACTGACTTGTTTTAAATATTCAAACAATTCCTGATTAAACATTTTTAATCATTAAACAAGTTAAATGTTTAAACAGCTCAGTTTAAACAACCCGGTTGTTTAACGGTTGGAGATGTGTGAACAACCATGGTATGTTTAAAACTTTTTCACAAAACTTTTTTAAACAGCGTTTTACAGTGGACCAAATTACAGAGGACGGACCATAGATATCCTCATTGATACCATCAGTTTCTGCCGGCCCTGTAGCATGGGTGGTGGTTCGCCAAACGCACGACTGACAACCTCCCAAAGTCCCCCTCAAGGTATTAACACGTGAATGGCACTCCCTTTGTTTGTCAATTATGTTTTTTATTTCTCCCCCCTTAATAGGCCCCACCCTATGTCGGACTGACATCATGATTTTTCCCAAAAAAGTCCACTTTTTTGTGGAAATGAACACATGTATCAAAAACGGTCCAAAAACGGATCATTGTTTAGGAGGGGGGTCCATTTTTTTTTTTTTTATGTTTTTGTTGTTTCCACAAAAGTGTCCCCACTTTTTCGAAGACCCGCACGCCCCGTAAAAAAACCCCTTGGGTTGTACCTTGGCGTTTGGTACTTTCTCTAGGGGTATGACTCCACTATCCATCCCATTTTGGCTTGTACCTTAGGAGCGTAAACGTCCAATTGACAATTTACATTAAAACATTCGGTAACCCACCTAGAAAAATCGAGTTTTAGAGTGGGCACCACTAAATAAAGCCAAACACGGCCATTTTCTTTCTCAGCAAATTTGAAAATTAACAAACAAAACCCAGCCAACTTCTAGATCTATACAACCTGCATTTTAAATGTGGATTTAATAAGGAAGGGCAATTCATTGTTAATTATCTTACCACTTTATAACAAGCTCGGCAACTTAGTCAAACAAGTTGTAGAATATTATGCTTACTGCAATCTTTTATAAAAACAACCTATTGCAGTGGTAATTTCGTAAGAAGTCCATTTAGGACAAAGATAACAAATTTTCACATTGTGTCAGCACAAGATCAGTAATTCACTGTCACCCCAGCGCATTATCCCGGCAGTTCACCAATTCACAGACACCTCCTCTCTTTCTCCCTGAAGCCACGCGTAGCCAACAATTGAGGAACGTATATAAATTCTTTGTGATTAATGGCCTACAACTAGCCGACCGCGCTGATCTACATGCAACTTTTCTCAGCGGCATTGGGCTAGATTTTTATTTGATTATAACGCCGAATAGTTTAAAACGTCAAACTTAGAGTCCCACGATGTTAATACCATAATGTCTCATTGAGCAAACACGACAACCAATTTAGCTATATACACAAATTGCAATAACAGATAGTATTGAAAAATTAAACGACGCATCTCACTTGTCTTTTGGGCGTCAACTTGACTAGTTATAGACCATTACCTTATTCGTCATCCAATCGAAACCGGAATTGTTTGTTTCTAATTACCCATTTACAAAAAAAAAAGGTTCATGGAATAATGTAGAAATAATATTAAAGTCTTATTAAAAAATCCTAACACTATTGTTAATGTAATTTCTGAATATCATGTTCGCCGCGCGGTCGTTGTTCCAAATAAGCGTTGGGTCCCGAATATTTGTCAATGAAGAAATCCCCTCTAAGTTGTTTATTACAAATACATAACTCCTGCTTATTTTCATATGTTAGTTGATATAACGAGGATGTAAAGTCTAGATGTTGCTTACGGGCAATGCAGTTTTGAACTGGTATCTAGCGTCCCGCAACGTTTTAAATCATACCTTGTGTCCTCTCTCGTCTTTCCCTCCATATTTCTTCTTCTCTCCCTAATCTCACTCGCTTGTCACAATCACTCACTATTTTAAATTAACAAGCAATTCGGACAAGAAACACCATTGAGTTATTTGGAGATGTTGTAGGAACATTTGCCCTATTTTTAAATTAATTTATTCCTTCTGCCTCACTTCGTAAATGGGAATGGGGGCGGGATTGTTGCGATTTCGTGGTGTATTTGCGTATATTAAACGTGAGAATAATTATGAATGTGAATCGATTTAACCCTTTTGATTTCCGTCTTCTAGGTATCATACAAGTGCGAATAAACTTTGCAATTTTTCAAGGCTTTCCGCCTACCCCCACCCCCCGCTTTTTGCTTTGCTATAAACCGGGCCATTTTGGCCGATGGCAATCCCCTGCACAATTTGGGGATGCTTCTCTAAAATCACGTCTTATTAGTTTCCATAGTATGCATTGGTTCAAATTTAAACAACAGGTTGTTCAAAAAACAAGTTCCACCGTATACAACCCGGGGTTTAAACTGACTTGTTTAAATACTTTAAACAAATCTGATTAACATTTTAAATATTTAACAAGTTTAAATGTTTAAACAGACTCAGTTAAACAACCCGGTTGTTTAACGCGGGAATTGAACAACCATGGTTGTTTTAAAAGTTGTAAACAACTTTTTAACATGCCCGTTTTACAGTCTTACCAAAGGAAAGAGGAGGACCATAAGATATTCATTGATAGCAATAAGGTCGGCGGCCGTACGCCGGGGGGGGGGGGGGATCGCACCCCAACCCCAAATCCACAAAAGGGGAACAAAAAGGCTCCCCGTTTGCTGATTGTTTGATAAAAATGTCCAAAATTAGAGATATTTAACAAAAAAGTCCCACTTTTTGGTGTATGACTGTTCAAATCGTCCAAAAAATCCTTTTAGGGGGGGGGTACATTTTTCCACAAAAGGTCCACGTTTTCGAAGACCCCCACCCTCCCGTAACCAAAAAAAAATCCTTGGGTTGTACTTGGCGTTTGGGACTTCCTTTTTTCTTAGGGTATGAATCCCACTATCCATCCCTTTGGCTTGTACCTTAGGAACGTAAAATTCAATTGACAATTACATTAACTCATTCGGTACCAGGAAAAGGAGTTAGTGGGCACCAATTAAAATAAACCAAACGACATTTCTTCTCAGCAAAATGAAAAGTTAACAACAAAACCCAACTTCTAGATAAACTGCATTTTAATAGGGATTATAAGGAAGGGTAATTCATTGGTATTATCTTACCACTTATATTCAAGCTTGGCACAATGGCAATAACAAGTGTAGAATAGGATGCTACTGACTATTTTATAAAAAAAACATTATATTGTAGTGGTATTAGTAAGAAGTTCATTTAGGACAAAATAAAAGGTTCATGTGTCCGCCACAGAACAGTAATTAAAGAACCCACCGCATTATCCCGGCAGTTCACCGTCTCTTCTCCCTGAAGCCACGCGTAGCCAACAGTTGAGGAACGTATATAAATTCTTTGTGATTAATGGCCTACACTAGCCGACCGCGCTGATCTACATGCAACTTTTCTCAGCGGATTGCGAGATTTTATTCTGAGTACACGCATAATATTTAACGTCAAACTTAGTCCCACGATGTTAAAACACATAATGTCTCAATTATCATGAAAGATTAACGCTAAAGATTTGCACGACAACCAATTTAGCTATACAAATGGCAATACGATAGTATTGAAAATTAAACGACGCATCTCACTTGTTTGGCGTCAACTTGACTAGTTATAGACCATTACCTTATTCGTCATCCAATCGAAGCCGATTTAATTTGTTTCTACCCATTTACAAAAAAAAAAGTGTTCAAGGAATAAATGTTTAAATAATATTAAAGTTCTTATTAAAATCTAACACTATTGTTAATGGTATTTCTGAATATCATGCTTCGTCGTTGTTCCAAATAGCGTGGGTCCGAAGATGTGTCAACTGAAGAATCCTCTAATTTGTTATTACAATACATTAACTCCTGCTTATTTCATATGTTAGTTGATATACGGTATTAATGCTAGATGTTGCTTACGGGCAATGCAGTTTTGAACTGGTATCGCCGGCAACGTTTTAATCATACCATTTCTCTCCTCTCTTTCCCTCCATATTTCTCCTCCCTTCTCACTCGCTTGTTCACTCACTCACTATTTAGGATAAAATTAACAGAGCAGTCGTAAAAGAAACACCACTGAGTTGGATTGTTGTAGGAATCATTTGCCCTAGTTAAATTAATTGATTCCTTCTGCTGCTCAGTTCGTAAATGGCGGGATGCTATTCGGGGTGGTAATTTGCGTAATATATAAACGTGAGAATATGATGTGAATTCGATTTACCTTTGATTTCCGTCTTCTAGTTCAATCAGTGCGAATAACACTTGCATTTTCAAGTCTTCCGCCTACCGCTTTTTGATTGCTATACCGGGCATTTTTGGCCGTATGTCAATCCCCACATTTGGGGATCCTTCTAATCAAGTCTTAAGTCATAGTATGCATTGTTAAAATTCCTAAATTACAAATAATGCGGATAACTACCTTTATATAATATGCATACTGTGAATGTAAGATATTATTGCTCTTAAAATTGGAATATATTTTTTCATACCCAATCTATTTCTATTTGAACGCCTCAGTAATCATGTCGAATTACGTAACAATGCATTTTGTCAGATGTCTGTTGTTTGTTTCTTTTCCTTGCTCCAAGCTGGTGTACAAGGAGCCCATTTTTCAGAGTTGGTTGTTACCTTTACAACAAAAACTGACACAGGGGTTCCCTAGGCTATGCCTCGTCCAACGGCATTGTCAATACGCCGAATAATGCTTGCAATTCGACGGGAAGGGTACAAACAAGTCAGAGTCGCTGATTTCCTCGGGATATCGCAGAGTACTGTCTGTAAAATCCTCAGACACCATCGAGAGTAGGGTCATTTGAGGTCACGAAAATCTTCACGATGACCACGATTGACTACCAGACGAGATGATCGCCGACTGCTTAATCTGTGCCGTAGAGCTCGGAAAATGCCAACTAGCCGCCTTCGTCGTTTGTGGAGAAGACACTATGGAATCAACGTTTCCTGCCAAACTGTCCCAGACAACATACATATATTGGCCCAATATTGGTTTCCCATTGGCAATATTGGCATTGGCATTAGCTTGTCGACCAATATCGAGGCAATATGGGTTTCCCGTTGGCATTAGCTTGTCGACCAATATCGAGCCAATATGGGTTCCCCATTGGCAATATTGGCATTGGCATTACCTTGTCGACCAATATCGAGCCAATATAGGTTCCCAATTGGCAATATTAGCATTGGCATTAGCTTGTCGACTAATATCGAGCCAATATGGGTTTCCTATTGGCAATTAGCGTTGGCATTAGCTTGTCGACCAATATCTAGCCAATATGGGTTTCCCATTGGCAAAATTAGCATTGGCATTAGCTTGTCGACCAATATCGAGCCAATATTGGTTCCCCATTGGCAATATTAGCATTGGCATTATCTTGTTGACATATATTGGAGCAATATTGGTTTTCCATTGGCACTCAACATTGGTCGAATGTTGTGAAGTGTGGGCGTGGTCTCAAATAAGACCTCTCAATTTTTTTCCAGCAAAATGTTATGTTTTTGACGATTCTATTTTTCTAAAGTGATAAATGCAACTTTTTTTCATCACTAATATAATTAGTATGATGCGTTTGGTTGATTATTTTCAATGTAAACACAACCATATTTAACTCAAACATAGATATACTTGACACCGTAGAATGTACATGAAAACCGGTAATTAGGCAATTTGTTACACATTTTTGCATACTTCTTCACGACGTATTTGTAATTAGTAGTACTGCAAACACTTTCCCTGTATAGAGGGAGGGGGTCAGTCCATATATTGGTAGTGAATGAAATTTTTTGTGCTCATATTTAATTGGATTAATGTATGGATTCATTTCCAGCAGATAATAATTTAGGCACAATATTGGCAAATGCCAATATGGGCACATGAAGCATCAATATTGCGTCCAATGATGATCACAATATCTTGGCCCCCAAGGTAGGCCCCATATTGGCAAAGGCAAATATTGGGCCAAGCTGGGCCCATGAGCAATATAATGGTTCATATTGTAAGCCAATATTGGGCCAATAAAATTGCAATATTGGGCTTATCTTGGGCAATATTGTAATGTTGTTGGGGTAAGTCGGTGTTTGCTTCAACATGGTTACCGAGAAAGACAAACACAGAGATGATCGACTTCGCTGGGCTTGGAAGCAGCAGAAGATTAATGCTCGGACACTGGCGAAATTCTATGGTTATGAACGAGAGCCGCTACATCCTTCACCATCAAGATGGAAGACAAAAGGGTGCGTCGAGTACGTGGTGGATGACTGTATTCAGAATCGATCAAGGTGATGGCGGCTCAGTAATGGTATGGGTCGGTATCATTATGGAGGAAAACGTTACTGGTGGTGCCAGATGGAAACATCACGCCGTCGTGTTAATGGCATTCTGGGAACACCACTGTCGCCACTGCAAGCAAGAATGGTTTCAAACAATTTTCGGTTGCAAGACGACAAGTTAGGTCGCGCAGGGCCGTTGTAGTGAGCCAATTTATTGAGGCAGAGGGGGTTGAGCAGATACATGGCCTGCATTGCTCCCCTGATTTGAACCGTATCGAGCATGTGAGATGCTTAGGCGACCACCATTCACAGGGACAATCTTCCTCAAACACTACGGGAGTTAGCTCAGACTGACCAATGAGAGGGACGCTCTTACTAGGGGATCCATCAAGCCTAAAGGCCAAAATAAGGTTGGACTACTCAAGATACACTAAAAGATATGAGAGGTGTTTTAGGTCAATCGGAAAGGGTGCTGAGTTCAAATCTGCCTGCCATGCCCAAAATTGATAAGTTGGTGGATAGTGGTGAAATTCTTGTTTTAAAGGGACACTACCCGATTTTATGTAAACATAGATTTTGAAATACGATACAAAGTATGCACATCTTCAGCAAGAGAAAAATTTCAATGTCACATTAAAGGAAGGATATTAATGTTGATTTTTTATTAAATGTATGAAAACCTTCTACCTCTAAATGATTAAAGGGGTACTACTGATTTAAGAGCTAGTGAAGTAAAGCACCAACTTGGGTGAATATTAAACCTTAAACCTTTACACAAGGATGGTGGACAACTTGGAACAGTGACAGCATCAGTACGAAAATTATAGTAGCACTAATAATTCCTTTCAGAAACTATATAGTCTTAATTGGACAAGTCAAATAAGTACTTTACTCCAGTCTGTCTTTCAAGTGAGGTCAGCATTTTAGTTACACGTTCTTTTACCGTCGATAACAAACGAGTCTTGAATTAGAAAAAATCAGGTCATGATCTTCAGTCTCAAAAGTCTGGGGAACGCCTATCGAAAGTGACGGTATTGTGTCCGGCCATAAGGTGGAAAAGTAGGGCCTTTCAGGTAAAAATATTGTACCAAAACAAAAGGGTCATGATTACACAGCCTGAATAAGAATGGGTGTCATTCAGTGTGTTACTTTAAGAAGGGAGCCAATGAGGTCATATAACAACCTGAAGCAAATAGGCAAAGCGTCTCTTCCGAGCTCAAATTGCAATGAATTATAAAATTGTTCAAAATGTGAGAGTAGCGTGTGCAAATTTGAATTTGGATGTTAAAAATTGTTTAAAAATTTTTCTTTTTTGGTTTTTATTTGAAACAAGTGAAGATTTTTAAAAAGGGGGTTATTGGTAAAAGGTATGACAGCAGCACAAAAAGGGGTCATGTATACGAGAAAAAAGTTAGAAACAGAGGGTCTATCATGAGCGCCCCCCCCCCCACCACCACCACCACGGGAAAAAGGTGGAAACTGTACTATGTCTTGAATGTTATGGCATTAATCTTTACATTGCCTCTGAACACTGGCACAAGGCAGAAACTGGTTTTTAGCACAACTGCAACTTGTCCATGGGTATTTCATGATGGCAATAATAAGTACATTGTTTGGCAACCGGGCTTTTCAAATCTGAAATCATGGCCGTCGTGTAGTTGTAGTGTGCCAAATACCAGTTCTCGTCGGGGGGGGGGGGGGGGGGGGGGGGGGGTAGGGGGGGGGGGGGGGGGTAGGACACGATATGCTCGATTTGGGCATTGGCGATTTCATGCCTAACCTAAAGGTCCGTTCACACAGAAGCAGCTCCCGGCCCACCTCTTCCCGACGCATTTTTTTTTTTTTCAAAATCGGCTACAGTCTTGGTTCAAACTTGCAAAATTTACATTTTGATCCCGACCAGGGATGATTAGTATGCGTGTTTCCCCGTCGTCAACGAGACAAGGGGTGCTGAAACGCCTAGAAGTAGGCGACAGCAGCATGAAATCAACAAGATCAAGCGTGTTAATTGGCGACGCCACTTGTCAGTCCGACGATCAGTCACAGACCTTGATGAAAAAGACACGACGACACAAGTTGTGACATGGCGCTGTCAAGATGCTCGTCGATTGTTCGCCCGAGTTGTTGACGTCAAGAAAAGTACAGTCACATAGAAGACAACAGCGACGCGACCCGACCTTTACCCAACTACACAAGGCCCATTTTTTTCACAATCGGCTTCAGTTTTGTTCAACCTGACAAAACGAGGAAGATGCTCAATCGCCTAGCAGTATTCGACAGCATCAGAAAATCAAACAAGATCCAGCATGGCAATTGTTCAAATTGTATCAATCAGTCGCAAACCTTAACATGACCGCACAAGTTGTGACATGTTGCGTCAGGACCTTCCCGATTCCAAAAATCCGCCATGATTTTTAAGCTGCAAGAAAAATGGTGGCAGTTTTTTTTTCAAAATTTGCCACACGTGCTTCGACCACACAGGACTGCCAGAAAGAAAAATGTTACAGGACACTCCAAGACTTGGCCAAAACTACACCTGAAAAAGGAAATTACTCATGATTTTCTAAATGCCAATCGTCAACAGTTTTCTAGCAAGAATCGGTAAGATAAGAGAATACAGAAGATTGTACGGATAGTCCCAGACCTGCCCATTGCCTACATATGAAAAGAAAACTGCTCACGATTTTCGAAAATGGCCAATCGGCACCAGCTGAGCAGTCTGGAAGTGGTTTTTTCTAGCAAAAAAAACGGATTGTGTTTGACTGAGCCTTAAGAAAAATGATGCCTCCGTGGAAAGTCTGTTTTGCGGAATTATTGTTCAGGGGACCATATCTTGAAAACTACGCAACCAAAATTGTTCAGCTGGAACCTTTTGCGATCCGCTTTTTTTTTATCCATTGGTGTAACCAGACATTGTTCGTTTGGGGAGGGAGCAGGGCAGGCAGGCAGCAGGCAGGGGAAAGAGGCATTGGGGGGGGGGGGGCAAAACACACATTCTCCAATGACTGGGGTTTTCCCCTCCCCGATGGTTACGTCACTGTTTGGTTCATTTCTTTATATGCCCTTTGTTCTTCGAAATGATGGTACTCTAAATGCATTTATAAATTGTAGGTGGAATGGCTCGCTAAAAGGCGGGGAAAAGAATAAGTTCGGTATTTGAAAATAATGTAACCCCTTATTCCCCTGTGTAAATAACTATGTGTTAAAATTACAAAACCGCGTAAACAAATAATGAGCTGGTGAAGTGAGTTTAGTTTTGTCCGAGGGGATACCATTTCTTCAGAAATTGGGGTGCATGAAAACAAAGCGGGGATGCGGCCCTTTTTAATAGGGATCACAACAAAATTGACTTTTTGTAAAAAACCTGCCATTTTGATTGGTATAAAAGAAATTGTTGATTGCTATTTATACCCAACCCACTTTAAAAAGCCTTAAATAAATACTTAGACATTAAATAAAACAAGTTTTCTGACGTGTTCGTTCAATTCCTATTAACTTTTGGAAACAGGTAATAATAATTACCGGAAGTATTAATAAAAAACACTTATTTCTCGGGATAATGATAGAATGAAAACATACGACACTTCTTGGAACACCTCACCATTCATATTATAAAGGACCAATATTTGGAACAGAAAAAGTAAACAAATTCTTAACTCTATAACAATCTAAATTAGTTAATATTTGATTTTCAAACTATTGTCAATAGAAGGGTGCCCTTAATCTAATTGACCAGTTTTAGACAAGCATTACATGAACATGATACTCAAGGCAGGCCATCCTTTCCCATCCAGAGGACTCTATGTGCTCTAAAGTTATTTTTTTTTTCAAAATACTAGGAAATATTATTTCCCATTTAAAATAAACCGTTCCAACCAAAATGTGGGGGTGATTTTGTTATGGTGGATTTCAAAATTGGCACCCTCAAATTACCTAAACACTTCCTAAACCTTTTAGTCATATAAGTGGATCTAGGGCATTGTTTGATAATGCTTATGTAAAAATAATAGGACAATCAGGTTTAAAAACAATTCCCCTTCTTTAAAATCCACTTCCACCAACGTGGATGGATTTTGTATGGTGTCATTGATCAACACCCTGAAATTGAAATAAAACCCCCCACCCGCCCACCCGTCACTTCTTTAAACCCTTTAGGTCACATTAGTGGATCTGCGCATGTGGTTTTTCTAAAGCTAAGTTAAAAAAAATAAGGAAGATCGGGTAATGCCCTCTTTAAATCCCACTTTCCACCAACTTGCCAATTTTGACATGCCCGTGCATATTCGGAATCAGCACCCGCGAATTGTCCAAAAACACACTTCTTACACCTTTCAGTCAAATAGTGGATATTGCGCATGGTTTGATAACGCTATATTTAAAACATAAGGACATCGGGTGAATTCCCCTTTAAAAATCACTTTCCATCAATGTGTGATGATTTTGAATTGGGTGTCTTTTTGAAATCAGCAACCGCAAATTGAAAACACTTCTTCATCCCTTTAGTCAAATTAGTGAATCTGCACATGGTTTAATTAAGCTCTATATTTAAAAAAAATAGGGGGGGGGGGGGGGAAAAAAAAAATCGGGTAGTGTCCCCTTAAAATCCAACTCCACCAACTTGACAATTTTGCCTGGGGCATTCGGAGATTCAGCATCTCGAATTGTCCAAAAACACTTCTCAACCTTTTAGTGTATCTTGAGTAGGGTTCCCTAAAATATGCCACACCCATGGATACCCCTACTATTGCCATGGACATATAAACAACCTTGTGGGCAGTATTTACCGCGACAGTCTTGACGCATGATTCTTGCCAAGATGGCCCCATACTCGAGGTTATGACTGTAGACCTTTAATACAGTACAAGGTACTATTGACCATTTCGATGCATGAAATCACCCAAAAATGTGTTATGTGTAAAAATGACTGATGTGAAACAACTTGTAACAGAATCCTTAAATCTGCTGTTCAAATACCCTCTTTTCCTTTCAGGCTAAGGACACTTCGTAAAAGGGTTAATTGTAGACTAATTCATAGTGATATGTTCGAAAGAGACTGATCAATCAAGTAGTGTGGCGATGTACACCCTGTATATCGTAAATAACTCACACTGTAAGAATCATTCCATAAAAAGTGGTAACAAAATATTTTATTCCAACTTTATGAGCAACAGTGTATGAAAGGTTTTAGTTGTACCATAATAATATTACCTTTGATTAAGGTGAGCTATGAGGCTCACCCTTAAATGCGTGAAAGTATGGAAAGTCAATACTTTAGATACTTAAAAGTACTTAAAAGTACCGCAATCTTCAATTGTAAGAAAAAGTCATATTAATAGTCTATTTAATGGTGAGCAGTCCAATGAGCAACTTCAGTTTTAGGTCATTTAAAGACACTATCAGTGATTTGAAAAATATTTGAAATTTACAGGAATGGCTTCAAAGTGAAGGATAAGTCTGTAGAATTGTCATAAGTTACCTTTTCCAGCTGTAGAATTGACAGAAAAGGAAGAAAACGGTAGTGTTCCAAGATACGATTCTCCATTCAATTACGTGTTGTAGTAAGTGTCCGAACGGACAGTAATGACTAAAATCTCCGATTCTGTCCTTATTAAGTTGCTTCTGGTCTTATCATTTGCAGGGCATGTTAGGATACCTGTACTTGTTACATACATGTAAAAATCTGATTTTTGATGATTTTTTCGATTTGCTGATTTAGCAAATCACTGATAGTGTCTTTAATGTGTGCCTTCCTTTACTCTATCGGTGAGATCAGGAACACTAAACAATTCAAAGAGTTGTTTTTCAAGTGTATCATAACCCCGGAGAGGAATATTAAACACCGCATTCTCGGGCTATTGTAGCGGCGTATTGTAGCTTTTAACATGTCATTTTTATTGTGTACAATGGATATTTCAATTTTATTTTGATATAATTTTTTTTTCTTATTTGCTTGCTTGATTGATTCAGGGAGGGTTGGTTATTGCAATGTGTTGTACCGCTTTTTGCCATGACTTGATAATGTTGATCAATATTGGTCTTGGACCTATAAATGCAAATATTTGTAGAAAGCAAATAATCCGAGGATTTCGAAACATAGGCAAAATAGCATTTTGCCGTTGCTGTTTTTAAAGCAACACCTAAAGAGAGAGAGAGAGTAATTTTAAGAGATCATTATAAAATCACCTAGTTTTTTTTTTTCGACACAGGGTACAATATTAAGAGACACCTTTCTTACATTTTTAATTTGTTTTTGCTTTTGTTTGTTATTTATGTGGTTTTTTTTTTTTGTTTTTGGAAAGGATGTAGGAAAATAATAACTTACGATATCAATGTGAAATATGAAACTGTTCTGACTTCCTTTATTTGTTTATAGTGACAATAGCGTGGGACACAGTTCTTGATAACAGTTGTGTGCAATATTCTAGCCATGCCAATAACCCTGACATAGAAGCAAGATATGGAACTAAAACCGAAATACTAAAATATAAACCCCAGTATATAGTTTCAATGTCACATCAAAATTGGATTAAAATTGATTCACCTGATAGACCAATGTTTCCCAAAAGACCACAAACACAGAAAGATCTTTGGTAATAACACTATCAGCTACTACTGCATGTCCAGCATCAAAAGCGTTATTACTTTGCACAGCCAGACACAAATCTGTGCTGAATAAAGAGGAAAGAAAACAACCTGCTGGGTAGAAAAGCTATAGTAACCAAAGTACATGAGTCAAGGTAGTTAATATCACAAAATCTTAAAGCACACAAGCGCGCGCACGCACACACACACACACATGCACACACACACACACACACACAAACACACACACACACACATACGCCCCCCCCCCACACACGCACACTCTTTCTTCATGTGCAGGTCTCAGATTCATATAACAGGATATCCTCTACACAGGCGCTGAAGAAGGTCAGTTTGGTTGAATTGGAGATACCAGATCTTTTCCTTTCCGTGAGAGAAACTCTTTCTTGCCGTCGGCAACATAGGATCTTAGGTACTTAGTCCCTGACCTCTTTGAGTTGGATACCGTAAGTAGTGCAGATATTTTAATGATGCCCGTTCTCGTACATGATCCATCTTCTTGGCATTTCGATGTAGTCGGACCGTTTGTCTACAACATTCTCAAGTTATTTTGTTTCTCAAGTTTCAAGATTATTTTATTACAAACTGCTTTGTGGCCAAGTGGCCAAATTACGCATAGTTTACATCATAAAAGTAGATAAAATTATTAAAATATATAAAATACACAAGATTGCACCAGTAACATTAAGAACATTGTACATTAAACACTAGAATTATACCCATTATGTATACAAAATTATATCAAAATATTGCACTAATAAATAAACCCAAGATAATAAATAAAGCCTCGAAAAATCGAAAAAAATCTTAACTCACTAAAAAACCCAAGCATACAGAACATAACAAACTCAACATACATACTTATATGCATTCAACCACAACACTCTGACAACACACACGTACACACACACTCACACACACACACAAACACACACACACACACACACACATGCACACACCAGCACCAAAAAAAAAATGCACATTAAAATTACATCAAAATAATAATCACTAATAAAATATACCCAAGATGGGTTGGTACATTTACTGCACCCACTGACTTTGCCTGCTCCCAGTTGAATTCAGCAGCCTTGACGGAATAAAGTGCACGTGATACTGTACTTTATTCCGTCAAGTGATAGCAGGCAAAGTGGGGTCACAAATGTACCAAACCCACCCAAGATAATAAAATAAAGCAATATATGCATTCGACCACAAACACTCATTCTCTGACACACAAATTTTATTTAAAAATTCACAACATGAAAACAGAAATATGCATGCCGGTAATTCTAAGATGGAAATTAAGCCAAATTAACAGAAAAAAAACAACAACATAAAAACAGAAACAGAATTATTTATTTAACAACTCAATCAAATGAGGGGTAGGGATATTTTTGAAACGAGAAGTCCTAAAACGCAATTCGCAATTGGGTGATCTTGTGCGCATTGCGAAGATTGCGGAAATGACTCTCCAGCCTAGTAGGTGGAAGAAGATCCTTTGTCCTTTCAATGTCAGCAAGCCCTTCGGAAAACTTAGGGCAATGATTTTCCCTCCTAGTAGCCAGTAACTCAATCTCGCAATCACTGGGCGCATTGTTGTGAGATGTGAAATTGCGACCAAGGACGATTCTGCATGCACGTCTCTGTACTTGTTCAACGGTTTTGGCTTGTTTCATTGTGAGGGGTGAGTTCCATACAACATCAGCATATTCTAAGAGAGGGCGTATGTAACCTTTATACACAATAATAGGCTCATCCTTTTTAAAGCCAAACCTTTTCAACGTTCATAGCATATAAAGACGGCGGTTGCTTTAGAAATCATTTCAGAAATATTTTTATCCCATGAGAGATCATGTTGAATCCAAAGACCCAGTATTTTTGTATGGTCAACAAAGTTGAGTGGACAACCATTAACTTTCAACTCAGTAGGATGAGGTACATTTTGCGGGATTTTTCAGCTATGGTTAGGTCGTCCACATATTTCCAATCACTTATGGGACCAGCGTTGTCTGCACAGCATCATTAATTATCACTTGTGATCTAAGTAGTTCTTATGCATCATATAAAATATCAGACACACACATACATACACACACATACACTCTTTCTTCATGGTCCATATCTCAGATCCATATAACAGGAGACTCTGTACACAGGATCTGAAGAAGATCAGTTTGTTGCCATAAGTGGTATGGTTTTTATAGCATGCATTAATTCCACGCTGTTCTTTTGTGTGAGAGAAACTCTTTCTTGCCGTCGGCAACATAGGACTCTAAGTACTTAAAGTCTCTGACTTTTTTGAGTTGGATACCGTATGTAGTGCAGATATCTTGATGATGCTCTTCCTCATTCATGGTCAATCTTTTCGATTAGTTCTAATGTTAAAGACAAGATCTTCGGAGGCATCGAGCGGAGCATAACCACCCTGATGATCTGAGTGAATGAATTTGTAACCATTTGCGTGCGATTGAAGAGGAGATTTTTGTTATTAACCCAGTTTTACTAAACCAATAAAATTGATGGTATCTAGGTTGTGAAGATTATAGTTCCGAATAATACTTCAGTTAGTATTTTGCCCTTAGGTTCATCGATAAGAGAGATATTGAAATATATAATTGTTATGTTTATCAACATTATTATTGGTATCATTGTTGCATACGGCCAAATTATCACCATCGTCTTCATTTTCTGTTGGTTAAAAGAATTTATGTTTAAAAATTGGAAAATATCAAAGTTAATTTGTTGATCACTGTAGATTCGGTTATTTCGTGGAAAAATTAGGAGTCCTCGGTATAATGATTTAAGTGCAGAATACTGCCGAGAAACACAACTGACAATACCAGACATATTGGCGTTCGTACTGAGCACCTTGATTTATCTTGATATGACATTACAAATTAAGCATTTGATAACAGAATTATCAAATCAGTGAGTCATATTACAACAGGTAATCCCAAAGCAAGTATTATCAATTGACACAGATAAGTACCAGGAGTTCCTGACTACATATGGCGTAATGAGTGTAAAAATCAATTCCATTGCCCTGTTTCCTAATTTCGGTTGACGAACGATAATTTCCCGATCGTACGCTAAGTAGTAAGTACATTCATCTATAACCAAGATGTTTGAACAGTAATTCCTAATGAGGTTAACAAAAACATGAATAGTGTATTTGACGAAATGATAATTAATACGACATTTAGTACGTGAGAGGAAGTGATTTAAATAAGCTTGAAAAATCAAATAAGTTTCTTTGTCGAATGGTTATATCCCAGCAACATATTTTCGATCTGTGTAGTTCGACCCACAAGAAAGGTTGTGGGTTCCAGCACCGCCGCGCCCAACGTGTTGTGATGTGGCCTTTAGTAAGGCGCTTTTTATTTTTATTATTGCACAACGCTTATTAATTGCTATTCTCTAATTGATCACAGCGCTGTGCAATAGGTATTTAAGTACTTTAAAATACCTAAATATATGGAAATAAAACCAACATCAGCAAATGCAATACATCTCCAAAACACAGAAAATATTTAAACTAAACAATATTTCTGCAGGGAAACATGATTAAAAACGTTCATTCAGATGGGGGAAGGTGAGGTTTCAGGGGTTATTTAAAGACACTATCAGTGATCCAACCAAAATATTTGAAAAATTACAGGAATAGCTCAGAAGTGAAAAATAAGTCTTAATTCCCATAATTTTGTTTAAACTGAAAAAAAAAAACCGAAAGGAAAGGAAGAAAAACAGGAGGATTCCAAGATACAGCTGTTTGACCCCGTACAAATTGTCTCTTTTATTTTTAGAACAATTTTAATCAGTGGCGGCACAATTTTGACAACTTATAACATTAGGGACATACAAGAGCTATCTTTTCTGCAAATATCAGACAAATCCATTGCGGGAATCTTGCCATATAGGCCTAGAAAGGTCATGATTTGTATGTTATAGCGCCCTCTATATGCCCATTCTCCATTGAAAGACGTGGAAAACTAGATTTTTAAGAAAAATCATATTTGCCTGCAATGAAATTTCGTAAAATTATCACAGAATGTAGTTAGTCGACTAAATATTCCAAATCAGTTGTCAAAAGTGTGTCCCCGGTGATAATTTTTGTTTTATTCTGGTTTTGTCATAATAAATGAGACTTTCAAACAGCTGTGTATGATTCCCCAATCAATTACGTGTTGTAGTAAGTGTCTGTAGGGACAATAACGACTAAAATATCCGACTTTGGCCTTAATATTATAACAGCGTTGAGTCTTATCACTTGTAGGGTATGACGTAATACTTATACTTATTGCACATAAGAAAATCTGATTTTTGATGATTTTTTTCCGATTATTTATCAATTAAGTTTCTGTAATTTTCTTATTTTCTTAGATGAAATACCATACAAATGCGAGTTTCCATAGTCCTGGAAAAAATGAGAGAACGGACTAAATGGTGACAGTTTTCGGCAAAGATGTACCGACAAATTCTGTATGTTTTCCGGAGATTAAAGTTCACAGTTCTAACAAATAGTGGTTTACATCATCCGTCGAGCTTCGGTTTGGTCAAAACTCCTCACAGATTCCTTATTTTAGATGATGGGGAGATTTTTATATCACCAATTAAAAGGGATACATTGCTCAGCTTCAACAAGTTGTAAGAATATGCTGCAAGGAAAAATATGTTTTCCTATTCTACAGGTTCAGTATGTTTCTTGTCATCCTATGGATATCATTTTTTGCATGTTGACAATCGCGGCTAATTCAGCAGCACCATTTGTTTTAGGATCAGAAGTCAGGTAAAGTTTGGGTATCGTCATCATGGTATAAACTGATACCATGCTTCCTAAAAATACTACTGATGATGATCGTATACAAAACAAAGAACAGTGCTCCAAGGATCGATCCCTGAGGTACCCCAAAATTGAGCACAAACTTGGCACTCTACACCCATTTATTTCCTCATTTACTCTTCTCTACCCAGGTGTATAAAGGGGTACCGATGTCATGAAATATATACATTGTCTATAGCTCTGTCACTGAGTACCGCACCGTCCATTTCTTCTCTGTGTGTTCGACGCATCATTGGTTTCAGCATTGCTTCCAATATCCTCGTCTACAGAATCACGGATCATTTCGTATATATTATCGTAAGAGCAATTATACTCTGTCATGAAGGCCTCTCAGATTCGTTACACAGGCATTATTCAATGATAGGAAGGTAGCAGACTCGTTGTGCGGGAGGAGTGGCGAATCCTCCAAAGCAAAATTACACGGATGAGTCTGGTCCAAACGCTAAGGAAAGAGAAATGGCCACTCCGCACACCAGTTTCCTCGGCACGACACTTTTAGCATACATCAGCTTGAGGGTACATGTAATTTAATTAGATCACCAGTATCAACCATTTGAAATATACCCTGTGCATGACATAAAGCCAAATGCGGCTTGGAAAATAAAGCGAAAGTGATTATGCACTCAACTTTAAAACCGATGCATAATTTGAAGGAACAGTCCACCATGGACAAATCAGAGCATATTCAAGCAATATACCCTAGAGCAAACGTACCAAGAGGTTGATAGGGGAGATCGGAATACATATAGAGAAGAAAACATGTTTTTATCTTAAGCTCTTTGCCATTCAAGGAATCCGCCATGATACGATGTAACTTTCTTTTCTGCCACAAGACGTAATTTCGCCTTTTTTCACTAGTGCAACTATATAGTACAATTCCACTCTACTAAAGACTAATGCGGGTTCGGTAGATAATTTTGATATTGATATGAATAAATCCATTAGAAAATAACATTTCTGGAATAAAGCCTTATGCATATCGTCACTGGGCAGGAAAAACCTCCTATATGCATTTGACCTTTTAAATCAAAGGCTCCTATGTGAAAGTGGACCCCATTTTTCAAACCTCTATGTGCAAAATGACATTTCTCGGCAGAACTGCCTGTAACAAAAATCCTAAAAGTAAATAGTAAACATTCTGATATCATCATTGGCTAGAGCAAAATCTGGCCAAAAAGTAATTGCCTTAATCTTATTCAATGTTGAATTCAACTTTTGACCCATGTACAAAACCAAAATTGACTTTTTCACTATTTTTACAGTTTTAACCCATAACTCCGAAACGATAAGTCACGGTAGTGTAAACCATACCTTTTTGGCATCCTTGCATCCAGACCAACATCATGGTGTGTTTTTCAACACAATCGGAATATTGTAAAATGTTGACCCCTGTATAACCTTGACGCCCAAGCTGGGGTCCATTAAGGGGGTTGGCACGTGCTTCCATGAAATTTATGGATTATCAATGCCTAAAGTACTTGTGTGCAAGAACCCCCTCCCCTTACGAAAACTACGAAGCATTTTTTCCCACAAAGATTCTTAAAAATTAGCAAAATATTATTTTCAGATTCGGAAAAAATATTATAATTAATAATACATTACTGACACTTCCGTTGGTGAACAAGCCTGGGTGTATCCTAGGGACACACACTAATGATCTAATTAACGGGCGATGGGTTCTATTTTTTTCATGAAAATCATTAACTAAATTTTTATATTGTTATTTATTGATTAATTACATGAATTTGCAAATACTAAAACATGAAAAATATTGAAAATTACTTGTTTTAATTATAGGTTACTGATACTCCCGTTGGTGGATAAGGGGCTGCTAGGGATCCGTAATGATTATCTAATTAACGGGGCGTTGGATTTTTAATAATTTTAATGAAAGTAAGACAAATGCAGACAAAATGAGTGGGAACAAGTATAACGTTAGTCGTATAAACTGGCAACTGTAGTTTGCGGGTACTTAGGAAACTCTTGTCTACTAAGTGTGATACTTGGCCAACAATTTTATGGGATTACCCTAAATATGCAGTTGTGCATATTATGATGGAAAGAAAATTCAAATCATGTTTTGTTGGCACATTCAAATCTTGCCCTTTTTTTAATTTTTATGTAAATTCTCCTATTCATGGCCAGATTAGGAAAGGTCCTTGGGCGGAAGTGGTTTTCCTTTATCGGCGCCATTTGGATTGAGAACAGGCTATTTTCATTCCATGTTAAGTGGTGTTAACCCGTCATTTAAGGATTGGTAAAAAATTCGCAACGGCAAAGTGGTTTCTAATAGAGTGACTACTTAGTACAGTAAGTGTTAACATCAGTTTTCTTGACAGCCCAAAAACATATGTTTGCGAAGTTAGATTCTCCTATTTAAAAAATTCTTCTTGTACATTTTTTTTTTATAAACCTGATTAGCTGGCAGATTCATAAAAATAAAGTTGAAATGTCAACATGGCTTCTGCTTTTTAAACATCCGATCCAGGTGTTCTAGCACTTTCTTGCTTTATTTATATTGGCGTGTTCCGTTTCTTCTCATCGGAATTTTACTTCGACACGTACAAATCAAACAAAAATTAGTTTTTCAGCGCAGTGCAGTGGTTAATGATTGTTTTCTGTAATTATTGAATAGCACTTGTGCTGAGGGCCTTATCCTGTTACGTTTAGGTTTAGTACACACACATGCAGAAGAAAGAAACAATTCCATTCATGGGAGCAACTCTATTTACCTTCAACGAGGAGGACAAAATTTGTCTACCAGCGAAACAGACCTCATCAGAAATATATGTGACTTGCTTCCACAAAAAAAAAAACAAACAAAAAAAAAAACGGTTTATTTCAATGGTCACCCGCTCACTTAAGGAGAAAGAAAGATTCAATGAACATCGAAAAAACAAATACAAAACAAAATAATATCCAGACAATTATTGATTTGGACCAACATGAAGTGACAATGTTTTTGTTTAAATTTGTATATAATTTTAACGCTTGTTTTATCAGCATTTAAAATCTGTAAAATTAAAACTGTCCACTTTATTTGGGTGTTATGTGTAAGGGATCGCTCACCCTCGATCATCATCATGTTAGTGTGTGCAAAAAATTAGCTAATACTTTTTACACGTCCCACATTTTAGATAGCCACTGTTAAAGGCTGACTCGAGATTCGAAAAATATCAATTTTTTTGTTGTAGTAATTAAAAATAGTCATCTAGAACTAAAGATAGTCACCTAAAATTGCTGAATTCCAAAGTTAGAGATGATCGGGATTTTCCGCTTTAATGCAGTAAAACAATATAACAGCATCGGGAAATCTCTGAGTCAGCCTTTAAAAGGAGATGGTCCAAAACTCAACCAGTCAGCGTAATGCTCATAATCAATGTTTTTATTTATCCAAATGTAAGGTGTTAGGAGCAACAAAGCGGGATTTGACTCTCTTGTTACCCTATTTTAAATAGCAAAATCTGACACTCAAGCACAGACCAGTTTGGCATTATTGTTCAAATGTAGAACACCAGTCTGCACTAACAACGTGGAACGTCTCACATGTGGTAATATTTTGTATACAACTCTTAGAGCATAATCCACTACGATATATAACGACTTAATGGCTTAATGACAATTTGGATATGTTGTTGTTAGTGATATCAATATATATTTATATTTTTAAGATTTTTGTTTTTCAAAATTAATTTGTAAAAAATTTTGCCTTGTAGGCATACAATCACAATTGTGTCATCATGAACAGGATTCTAGCATTACAAACCAATCAAATTTAAGTAGACCTCTGAAAACTGAGACATAATGTGACAGCTCTCACAACTGCTCAGCGGAATCATCCACCTATCGCTAAGTCTAAAGTCCATGGAAAGGGTGTGTGGGAATGTAAAAGAACTCAACACCTGTAGCTGACAAAACACAAGTGCGAAAATGCGCCCGTGGGCCAACGTAGAAATACGTGGAAGTAGAAATGGCGGGAAACACACGCGTAGGCGGGACGTCAAGATGATGGTGCAGCTTTTAATAACAAGATGTAATGTGTAAAGAACACATTAAATTTTATTGATCAAAACACGTGGATTGACTTAAAGGCTGGATACTAGTACAGTAAATTTGCATTTTAGCCCGATTTTAGCCAAGATAAGATATCATCAGAAGTGATTTTAATCATTCATTATGCAATCCGGAATAAAATATTTAAAAAGTAGAGAAAGGATTACTCAAATTGAAAAAAGGAGCAGCATTAAAAATGTTTCAAATTCTCCTTTTAGAACTCATACCAGACCATTGTTTAGAAATCTGCTGATCCTTTCTGTTTGTGATATCTATAATACATTTTCGCCACATTCACGCAATATCTTTAAGTACACTATGGCTAATCTCTGCATTTAGTGACTAAAGAAACCCATAAGAAATGCTGAAACCGGTCAAACAAAGCTGAATTAAAAAACAAAATGAGATCACAGGGTGCTAAAGTATGGAATAACTTACCTAGTGAATTGAAAACACAAAAATACAACTGAAATATTAAAATCGAAGTGTTTTTTGTTTTGTTTTTTGTTGTTTTTTTTTTTTTTGACTTTTTGGCTTCTCGAGTGAAACCTTCCATGCCTTCGACTGTACTGTAATATTCGCGATGATTATATTATGTATTAGATTATATGGTATCGTCAATAAATATCAAAATGTCAAAAAATCCGGATGGTGCAATCGCAATTACATATGAACCTTTAATATTCGATCTCTGAAATTGGGCAATTTGATGATATTGATATTGGATTTTCGCCTTTTTCTGTTCTGGTAGGACCATTGCTATTCACTGGTACTAGGTCATCGGGTAATTACTTTATAACAAATCACCATGCATGGTTGTGTGTTGTAGACTTTCAATGTCAGAAAGTCCCAACGAGCTTGAATAAATTAGAGCACCTGCTCAGCGAGAAAATGAAGCCGGACTCAGAGAGCCATGAGTCGCACCTTACATCGTCTGCATCTACGGCGGTCCGGAAAGTGTGTAGTCTGTGTCAAGAAGGCGAAAGTTATTATCTAAATTGGTACTGCGCGAGGAGATTACCTTTATCAGGCCGTCATAGAGAATGTGTGTAAATGACACTAAATCTCAATATCTCCGGAAAACGGCGAGGGGTTCTATGGAAGTTGTGCCATCAGAGGGTCGTTACCAATGTTTTGTTTAAATATGTATAGTAATTGGGTCTGAACCTAGAGAACCTAGAGAGAAAATGAACGTTTTGTTCGGGTACTGCGGTTACTCGCAAAAACACGGAAAGTTAACCAGCAAAAATCTCTACGGGCGAATCTATTTTTCCCACAATTCCCTTGTGGTATTATTCCAGGTCTTGAGAATTTTCAAACGCTGCGCCAACTTTTTTTTTTTCAATTTAGAAACAGGATATACGTACTTACCCGGACCCCGCCGTAGTCTCATCACGATCTGATTTTATGAAAAAGCCGGGTTTATGGCAGGCATAAGGCCAAAGTATTGCCGCAACGCTTTGCGAGAAAGAGTGGCACGCGTGCGTTGCGACATTCGCAAACGCGTTTTCGACATTTCGGCAACGCGTGCGGTGTAGGCCAATCAAAATCATGAATTTTTTTGACGTATTTCAAAAAAATTAGAACCACACGCGTTGCAAAGATCTAGCAACGCGTTGGGAAACTCACAACGCGTTGCAGCTTCACAACGCGTTGCGAGATTCACAGCGGTTGTGAGCTGTACAACGCGTTGCGAAGGTCCAAAGCCATAAGGTCATAACGTATTGCCGCAACGCGTTGTGAGAAAAGTAGCAACGCGTTGCGACATTGTCGGCCAACGCGTTTTGACCCTTATGGCTTTCACAACGCGCTGCAAGCATTCACAACGCCTTGCGAGCTTCACAACGCGTTGCAACTTCACAAAACGCGTTGTGAAGGCAATATAAGGGTCATAACGTATTGCCGCAACGCGTTGTGAAGGTTTGCAACGCGTTGTGAAGGTAGCAACGCGGGGTGAGATTTATATTTTTGAAATACGTCAGCTATCATGTTTTGATTGGCCGCCACCGCAATGCAAACGCGTTGCTGAATGAAAAGTCGCAAACGAGCTTGCTGAAATGAGCACGCGTTGCCCGAAATGTCGCAAGCGTGGACTTTTTCACAACTCGTTGCGGCAATACGTGAGGTCCATTTTATGGCTTGTTACCTTAGCAAACGCGTGCGAAGCTTGCAATAGCATGGTGGAAGGCTCGCAACGCGTTTGTGAAGGTTTGCACGCGTTGCAACGGATATAGAAGTTTTTTGAATAGTCACAGCAAATTCATGATTTTCGATTGGCGACACAGCAACGCGTTGCTGAAATGTCGCAACGCGTTGCAGAAATGTCGCAACGCAGTTGCTACTTTCTCGCAACGCGTGGCAGCAATACTTTATGGACCTTTATGGCTTGCCATAGGCGTATGTGACCACTGGATATGAGTGAGGTAAACTACCATTTTACAATGAAACTGCAACCTTACAGACAAGGGAGCGGAATATCGTCGGAACAATCGTCGGCAATTGCCGCACAAGTGGATGGAATGTTTGATCGTCAGCCCTTTACGTGAGTCTCTGCTGCCGGGTCATGCATCTTAAATTACAACGTTGCCGTTTGCTCACACATTAATACCAGCAATCGTACACTAAAATTCCCTTCCGAAGTGTCAAGTACACAAGAAAATGAGAGTCCACGTACGATTTGGCGGGCTTGATAAGATTAAATAAACAATTCTGTAAGTTTCGCGGTGTTTTTCAGCGTGTTGTTCGTTACATAACTGAAGTATGACCACAAATAACCCATCAATCAATTCAGCAAATTCATCAGGAAAAGTGTTTCTTATTTTGGGGCCCAAAAACTGGCTTCATGAGGCACCAAAATGGCAACACTTTCCTGAATGACTTTTATTGATTTAGGCTTGTTGTCCGCTTATTAATTTCGATTGAAAAACATGGTAATAGAGGGGATTGGTTATTGAAATTGCTAATACAAAATAATATTATTACATAAACCCGGATTTCCTATGAACAAATAAGTACATTTTTCTAAAAATGATAGTCACTTTGGTGGGACACGTTTTTATTTGCTTATGTCAAGCATGAAGTTAGGTTAGTTTGTAAACAAACTGGGCAATAACCCTGCAACAGTCGCGCTCTAATTATTCAAGCTCGTTGGAAATACCATTCAAATACAAAAAATGAGCCTTGTGCACAAATGATCCGAATTTTATATAAGAACAATGCTTTTTTGTTATTGTGATTTTTGTCAAATAATGACTTAACACTTAAGTGCTAAGGTGTTTTCACGTTGGGCACTAGGGGGGGGGGGGGTCATGGAACCCCTCCCTTAGGCACTTAAGTGTTCATGCAAACATACTTATACTTATTTAATGATGTCCAATTGACGTTTCTTTTTATATATATACTACCAAGGGTTGTGTTAAAGAGTTGGACAATTGCCATATAAAATGTCTCTAGGTTATAATTTAGCTTTATGTGACGAGGGGGATTACCCACCAGTTCAAACAAAATGTTATTTTTATAGGCCAGGTGTATTAAGGCGCGAACAATAATATATTAAAACGCAAGCATTTTATAAATTGCATTTATTGAGATACCTCTAGATTTTTAACAAAATGATATTTCTTTTTATTTATACAACCAAGGTTGGTCTACAGTCTTCTCTCCAAATTGATAGTGGGCAAACTAAATATCCAGAAATAAAGGGGGGGGGGAAGGCGTTGCATTTCAACGATGAATGTCCTCACAGCGAAGACTCCAAAATGACTACTGCAAAATCTAAAAATCTGCAGCATTTATCCATGGGAATCTTCCAGTCCTGAAAATAACGCTGTCCATCAGTTCAAGACGACCACGATCGGTCCATCCCTTTAATAGTCGATAAGCTACAATTGGGTGGCAAGTTGGCAAGGGGGAATATTTTATTATTCCAAACCAGTTGGAGCTGAAGAATCAACTCCCACTGTAAGAGTTATTTTTTAAACATTTTTAATATAAAAAAGGACGGAGGGTGAGGTTATAAATCCCTAACATCCCTACAGTCAGACAATTCATAAAAATCGCCAAAAAAATCCACGCGTAAAGCGCAAGCGCGGAAAAACAAATTGTGGGTCCAAAGGACCCCTCCAGGCCCCCTCCCCCGGTTACTTAGTGTGAAAGTCGTCACATAAATTCATCATTCTGATTGGTCGACAAGTCTCGGCAACGCCTTGTGGAATTTCCGCAATGTGTTGGACTTTACAACGCGTTGTGGAACGTAAGATCGTGTTGCGAAGCTTACAACGCGCTGTGAATACTCTCGTTGTGGATCTACAAGAAATTCTTCACTCTAATGCCGACAGCGCAACGCGTGTGAAATTCGGCAACGCTTCGACTTCGTACAACGTATTGCGACACTACGGTTATTATAAATCCCCATGGATTGCATACACAAACATAGCGCAGATGACCGTCGTGACCAAAAACAGGACAAGCATTAACGCAAAAGTTAATAGGCAGGCTAGAAGGCCTGGGCGAGAAGCGAGCAATATGGAAATATTTTGGTTCATGGATCGATTAGAACAAATAGAGATCTCTACTTTTGCGTACCAAGTAACAAAAATTGATGAAAGCGCAAAACGCAACTCACCTACTTGTATTGTAATAAGCTCTCCGCATTATTTACATATCTATGCACGGGACACGGGTACGGAAAATACTA